>VWZO01000520.1:448326-563140 GCA_013396975.1 Bucco capensis | reverse complement strand
GCCATGGGGCGGGGCCCGACGCCGTCGCGTGGCCCTGGCCGTGACGTCACCGCCGCGCGCGCACGCCCCGATCGCGCCGAGCCCTCCCCCGGGGCACCCCCGGAGCAGAGGCGGTAGCGCAGCGCTCTGCCCGCGGCAGCACGGCACGCCGGAACCCCCCCCGGGGTGCTCCCGTGGGGGCTGGATGGGGGAGTGGGAGGTGCGAGTATCACCCCCAGCCCTGCTGCCCCCTCTGCCAGTGTCACTTTCCAGCGTCTGGGAGAGAGCGTGCTGGCAGGGGAAGGTGCGTGTCCGGCAGAAGGCACTAAAGTTAGTTGTAAGTCCTGCTCAGCTGGAACCTGCTGGCTTCCAGTGTGTGCCCATTGCCCCTTGGCCTGGCCCTGGGCACCACTGAGCAGAGTGTGGCCCCAGCCTCTTGCCCCCTGCACCCTTCGGCTCTTGCTGAGCACTGAGCAGCTCCCCTCTGGCTCTGCTCTGCTCCAGGCTCAGCAGCCCCAGGGCTCTCAGCCTTTCCTCCTACCGCAGCTGCTCCAGTGCCCTCAGCGTCTTCCTAGCCTCCGCTGGACTCTCTCCAGCATGTTCCTTGTCTCTCTTGAAGTGG
Organism: Bucco capensis; assembly: GCA_013396975.1. Lineage (NCBI taxonomy): Eukaryota > Metazoa > Chordata > Aves > Piciformes > Bucconidae > Bucco > Bucco capensis. Next base: position 562,539 of record VWZO01000520.1, on the reverse strand, counting down.
GGAGCCCAGAACTGGACCCAGGACTGCAGATGTGTCCTCCCTAGGGCAGAGGTTTGATGCTGACCACTGTAAAAATCTGATTAAAATCCCTTTCCTGGGTTCATTTTGTCAGGAGGTGCTGAATTCTGCTTCAGTCCATGGAGTCCATGCTCCTTGTCAGATCCCAGCTGCTCCAGACAGGACAGGAGGTGACCTGGCCCTGCCCCAGCAGGATAAGCAGCACCAATGTGCAAAGTAAATGGATGGGGGGGATTAAAGAACAGTCTTTTTCTCCCCCCTCTGAGCCTCCTTTAGATCTTAGCTATTTCTTGTCATAATCACCAGGAAATTACTAGTCAGGAGGGTGGTTCCTGGGGTTATATTACCCCTTTAATCTTTTTGAGCACAGTGCAGAATTTGGAAGGGTTTCCAGAAGGAAGGAGCACGAAGCAGATTTCACTGATGGAGAGAGGGAACTTCAGCAGAGCTGATTGCAGCTCAGGAGAAAAAAATTTGGATTTCTATCTATTAAAAGGCAATCTCTGCTGTTATCCCTCCCATCAGGGAACAGCACAGGTCAAATGGCTTTTCAAGACTTTATCAGCACATTCCCTTTTCCGCCGTTCCCGGCTGGGTTCAGCCAGGTGACCACTTCCAATCTCCTCACTCATTTCTGCTATTTCTCCCGCACAAGCTGCTGAGATTTACAAATTCAGCCCATTTTCAGCCAGCTTGCCTTTACTGCCTCTGGTTTTGCCCTGGGCGAGGTTTGCAAACCTGAGCAGTTGATGTCTGTGCAATTAAACTGCAAAGTGGCCTCACCCTGCCCATTCCAGCAGGGACCATGGGATGTGTCTTGCAGGACAATCCCACTACAGATGGATTTTGAGAAAGCTCAGGGCAGCACCAGGAGAAAAGTGGGGGCAGGCTGTTCCCCTCACACCTCTCCTCATCCCCAGAAACCAGTTGTGGTGCCCCCAGAGCAGAGCTTGCTCCCCAGAAACAAGAGATGCCCAAGGGAGGTGCTGGATGCTGCAGCACAGGTGACAAAGCAGGAGCCACTGTCCTGCCCCTTGGCCAGCAGGCAGCACTCACCTCCAAAGGTGATGCTCCAGCCCCAATCTCCAAACTGGGGAGAGTTTGCAGGCTTGCCCTTTGCTCTCCTTCTCCCTGACCTCCCAGCAGACTTTGGGAAGTGGCTAATGAAGTGTGAAGCTGACCTCTGTAGCTGCCTGCCAGGGGTAACGTGCTCCCCAGCTGCACAGTTAAAAGTTGGAGCATTTATTCCAATAACAAGGAAAGTCACTGCTATTGACACAAAGCAAGCCCAGCTCCTGGATGGCAGCTCTGTAGCTGAATTCAGGAGGACCACATCTGTCCAGCTGCTCATAGAGCACCTACAGCTCATCAGCAGGCTCTAGCCTTGCTCATTTCCTGGCAGCTCTGTTTCAGATCAGAGCCTGGCATGCAGCTTGTTGAGATAAACATTTACAAGACCTAAGTGACACAGGACTCCAAATCCCAGGTCCTGAGAGCGTGAGTTTGGAAATAAATGGATCTTGTGCTCCTAAACCAGCCAGGGGCTTTTGGAAGCTGTGTGCCCCAACCAAAAGTTTGGAGCCCCTGTGATGTTGTTGAGTGGCTGCATCTCGCTCGCACTGCCTGGAGAAGGAGTTCATCTGTCTGGGGCTGGGGAAATCTGCATTTATGTTTGGTGTGCTCTATAAATTCAGGGCCATAATAAAAAGGAGCTAAACCTTCACTGAATAATTCATTCCCATGCATAAGGAAGGAATAATGACCTATATTCTCTTCCATCTATCATGTAGGGAGTTGCTGAGGTGGATCAGCCGGTGGGTTTGGGAAGTGTCTGATGACTAACAGTGTGCTGTGGCCTGGCCTCTGTGCCACCCTGAGGTGCCTTCACGTGACAAATGCTCTGGAGCCAGCACTACAGAGGGCTGACAGGCTGGGCAGCTGCCAGGAGATCAAAGATCATTTAAAATGCAGAAGGTATCATTGCAAACAATTGGTCTTCTTGCTGCATCCCTGCCTCTGGTCTTCCCCCAGTGTCTCCAGCAAGAGACAGAAAGGCACAGGGAGAGAAGCTTGGTCTTGGGGAAGGTATGGCATGGAGCAAGGAAGTGACACCCTCAGGGGCTGTGGTTTCAGATCAGTCAGGGAGGGTTGGCCAGACAGTGGACACCTCTCCAAAGAGCTAGGAGAAGGCTTTCCACATGTCCCCAGCACTTGTGACAGGGACAGGCTATCCAGCACCCAGCAGCTTTGTGGTGATCCTTGCAGGCAAAACTTCAGCAGATTGCAAGCTTAGTGGGGTAGATACTTTTAATTTGTTTTATTTTAGTCTGTCCATCCTCTAACCTCCACCTGCACTTCCAGACTTTTTGGGGAGACACTCAAGTTTTTTTCCCAGTGGGATTTCCAGACCTGCATTGAGTTCTTTCAACATCTCACTAATGAAGACACTGCAATGACCTTATGGAAAACATTGGGGGTTTCATCTTAATTGAGAAAAAAAGCATTTTTCAACTGTTTCCAAAGAAGAATAAACCCCAAATATTATCAAGCTCATCTTTTAGATGATAAAGGAGGAGGGGGGGGGTAGGGGGAGGAAAGCTCTGTGAGGAAAGATTTCAAAGGCTGCTTTGTTTTCATCAGCTTTGAAATCAACAGACAGCCCTGAGAATTCTGTTTTTCAGAACTAGAGTGTTTAATTCTATTTACTACTTCCAGGCAATTCTATATATATATATATATATATATACACACAAAAAAAAAACAACCCAGCCAGACTACTTGCACCAAATCCTGCTGCTTTCTCAGATGTGTCATTCCTCCTGCGGCTAGGATTGCAGGATACAGACCAATTAAGTTAAAAACAAAGCAGAAAACAAATGGGGAGGAGAGGCAGAGGAAGAAGAGGTTTTGTTTTGTCCCTGTGCAGCTCTCCCTGCTTGGTCAGGCTCAGGTGAGCATCTCACAGCCATCTCTGCTTCATCTTGCCAAGGGATGGAGTGAGGATGTTTTCCAAGGACTTTTCCTTCGCTGCAGCAGTTGGTAGCAGCTGGCACTCCAGCCAGCCACCTCTGTGCTTAGGGATAGCTGAGCAGCCTGTGCTAGCCCTGCCACTGCTGCTCGCTGCCTGGCAGCAGCTCTTGCTCTCTCTTTGCTCCTCCATGCATGGCTGTGCTAGGGCAGAGGCCAAGGGCAGCTCCAAGGATCCCAGGAGCTCCAGTCCTGCTGCTGCAGGGATCCCAGGAGCTCCAGTCCTGCAGCAGCAAGACATCCTTGTGCTGCCTCTATGGCCCTGGAGCAAGAGAGCAGCAAGGAGCCTGGGCAGTGCCAGCAGCTTCTTGCCATGCTTGCTCTCCAGTTCATGTCACACCAGCAATCCCAGCTCCTTCCCTCTCCCCAAATGGGGCTGGCTACCTTATTTTTCCACCTGATTAGTTGTTACCAAAGGCCTTTAAGATCCTCTGATAAACTGTTCCACAAGTCCAAACTAATATTATTAACTATGAATCTTCTCCTGTAAATAATACCCAGGAGTAGATCAATGCTGCAATGGAGGCAATGGATTCACTGGAATCATTTCTTCCTCTTACCCCTGGATGGCTTTTTTTCCCCCTGTTGCCACTAATCAATTAGGATGATAAAACTACCCTGGAACACCCCCAAAATAAAGATAAACAGTGTGTATTATCAGAGGCTGGGGATGTCTGCAGCACTGAGGATGCTTTACCTTCTCTGTGGCACATTTGTTTTCCTCTACAGACAGTTAAGGGATAAAAAAAAGGGAGTCAGAGCAAATGAATGGTCTGGAGGTAACACAGCATTAATTCCCTGACCTTCCTGCATGGAGTGACTAAGAACCTCAATCTCAATTATTCCTCTCATGATGGAATCTAAAATAGACACAGATAGTGCTCCCATTCTTGCTCTAAAGCAGGAGAGGGGAGTGAGAGGAGCCAGGCCTGATCACTGGGCACTGAAAGCTCTTCCATCACCAGCTCCATGGCATTCCAAAAGCTCTGGCTGCAGGAGAGAGCAAGAGCAGCCAAGGAGAATTGCTGCAGGCTGTGCACCAGCAGTATCCCTGTAAACACAGGCACAGCTAGGGATGCAGAGTCACTTCACATGCACAAGTCTGGAGCTGGACCAGGGTAGGAAAGCCAAGACCCTCCCTGGAGGTGACCATCAGAGCAGCTCCAAAGTGCTGAGCACACCCCAAAAGGCTGGGAGGATGCCCCAGTCAGGTGAGCTCATCCCCACTAACAGGCACAGTCTAGAGGAGCCCACTAGGAGATCTGGACACAGCCTGGTGAGCTTCAAGGATGGGAGATGATGTGTGGTGAGGCCCAAGGAGAAGGCAAAGGGAAGCATTCACTCTGGACATGGTGGCTGTCCCCAAGGCTCCTTGGTCCTCCCATCCTGGATTGACCTTTAAATGGCTTTCCAGCAGCAGATGTGACTTGGACTCTCCAGTTTGCCTTTCTGGCCAGGTCCTGGTGTAATATCTGGGAAGGCTGTGAGAAGCCTGGGAGACCAGAGGTCATATGGAGCCCTCTAACCATCTCTTAAATTCCAGCATTGTCCATCAGGAAGAAATGTGCCTGGTGAATGTAGCTGTAACTGCATTAAGCCACCATAATCCAATTCTAACCACATCATTACAGAGGCACAGAGCAGATAAGCTCCAAGAGCTCAGGAGAGAGGAAGCTGGTGCCCAGTGCAGTGCCAGCCCAGCCCTGCACCCCAGCAGAGCCACCAGAGCCAGGCCCTGGAGAGCATCCTGCTTCCTCCTTGAGGCATGTGGCCCAGGTTGGCACTGCAGGCCCAGCTCTGCAGCAGGCATCCTCTGCTCCCTCTGTCCCCAGCACGGGCAGAGCTGCACTCCCCTCCCCTGGGAAGGGATTTGGATTCACACTGATCCTCACCAACCCCAGAGGTCTCAGCTCACTCGTGCTGGGGGTGGATGAGGGCAGCTCTTGCTCAGCATGGGCAGCCCACCCCTGAGCTTGTGTCCCAACACCCTGGCTCTGCAGCCCTTCACCACACTGCCCAGGGATCTCCAGCAGCCCAGCCCAGAGCCTGCTGAGGGAATTCCAGTGAGGAGGAGTTGCTATGTCCCCAGCAGCCTCCTCTGGACTGGTTCATCCACACATGCTGCCACACAAAAATCATCCTCTCCCAGGGCATCAGTGCCTTGGCCAAAATCACACCAGAGCACCACATCTGGACATGGACCACAGAACAATCTCTGAGTTAGGACCAGGAAGCATCCTCATTCCAGGGAGCATTCTTTGCCCACAGTTAAGGAACTCCTCATCTTGAAGCATCCTCTCCCTGAGATCTAAAGCAGTGATGCACCAACTGTCAAGGTCCTGGGCTCCTGCTGTGACTTTGGGGCAGCCATGAGATGAACTCTTTTGTTGCAAGTGCTCTCCAGCAGAGGTTAATGTTGGGCCTGTGCTGAATCAGAGCTCTGCTGCCTTCCTGCTTTACTGCTTTGGCTTTCTGTGATGGCTGAGCTGAGATGGCAAGGATCCTACCTTGAACCTCCCCTGGGACTCCTGGTGATGAAAAGCAAAAGCTGCAAAGCCTGTGGAGCCTCTGCTGCAGGAGGAGAGGAGCTCCATGAAGATTCATGGCTTTCATATTGTTCTATGAAATTAAGGAGCAGAGGAAAATCACTTCCAAGGAAGTCAAGACCTACTGCAGCAATTTAGATGTAAACATAATTAATTAAGCAACTGTTCCTGACAGACTTGTCCCTTCCTGGCCAAAGTTCAGCTGGAGTTTTCATTGATGTTAAGATCAAGCTATGCAAATAATTTGAGCAGCTTTTGTCAGGAAAGTAAGATCCAAAAGAGATTTTGGGGTGGCAAGGTCCATAGCAATGCTCTCCCTCATCCCTCAGAGCTGGATCCAGATCTTTGGCTCCTTCCTTTCTCTTCCTGCATCATCCACCTGCCAGATGGTGGCTTGATAGTCACACACAGACATGTCTGGGATCAGAAACATCACAGCCTCATGCCTCCAAAGCAGTACAAACCCACTGTGCCCACTTAAGGACAGTTCAAAGCACTGGGTAGGCATGACTGTGTCCCAGCAGGTGTTGTGTCACGCTGGGTCTGACTCCTTTTCTCCACAGCCTGGGCACAATTCACCCAGCCCCTCACTAATTCAACCAGAACAGGACCATGTGGCTGCCCCTGATGCACATCAGGTCCCTCCTGGGCAGCAGCAGGTGGACCCAGGCCAGGAGCTGGAGCATCAGCCCCAGGCCAGCACCTGGAACATCAGTCCCAGGCCAGCACCTGGAGCATCAGTCCCAGGCCAGCACCTGGAGCATCAGCCCCAGGCCAGCACCTGGAGCATCACCCCCAGGCCAGGCTGTGCAGAGCAGCAGTGATGTGAAGCCAGGTCAGCTCTGGGCTTTCCTGGGCAGGGTTGAGTATAAACCTGGCTGGCACTGGCTTAGTTGTGCATTTAACTGACTGAAATCAGAACTAGAGGTTTAAGACTTGGCTTTGGTAACTTGCCTTTCAACAGGCACAGAAGAAATGTGCCTTTTAGAAGGTAAATACACTGGTGAGCTGGCTGCAGCTAAGCACAGTGGAGCTGCTCTTAAGCTGAGCTGGGAGCAGGGAGCTCTGCTGCTGATATTTGCAGCTTTCCCCAGGCCCTGGGTGGGCAGAGGCTCTCCAGTTGCTGGGTTTTCCCTTTTTGTTTAAAGCAAATGTATAGTCTGTGAAGCTCCAAGGGAAGAGCTTGAAGAATGTGACCTTTAAAGCTTGGATACTAGCTGACAAATACAAGGACTCCAAAGCACAATGCCTTGAAAAGTGTGCCTGGCCATTACTTCCCCAGCAGAGAAGGGAAACAAGGATGACACTGCTCTGCTGGGAGGCCAGGAGGGATGGCAGCATCTTCAGTTAGCCTGGGATAACCTGGTCCTGGCTGTGCCACTGCCTGCTGTGGCAGGAGCAGGTGCTCCCTGGGCTCAGGGCTCTCTGGGCTGAGCCTCCAGCCATGCCCAGAGCCAAGGTGCAGGTGTTCCCAGCACAGCTGCTGGAAGGTTGCTCCAAGAGCCTGAGGCTGAACCATCAGTGACACTCCACAGGGTGACATTTGCTCAGCTGAGCATTTCAGCTTCACCTTTCCAGATCAAAATCTCCACAACTGGAGGTCCATCAGGATGCTCAGCAGCTACTCACACCATTTGTTACCAGGACACTCTTTCAAGGAACAGAGAAGCACTGGGCAAGGCCTGGCTGGGGTAGACAGAGTCTCCTGGACCTGTTCTTCCTGCCTGAGGCCATTCTGGAGCAATCCATCACTAGAGCTCTGTCTCTCTCATGATGGATCAGTGGAATGCCTCCTCAGAGCAGCAGTGCCCCAGTGATGGTCACTCCTGAGGGAACCTTAGCACCACAGAGAAAAGCCTGGCCCCCTCCTCCTGCCACCCACACCTCCAGACACTGTCCTGTGTGGGAGAGGCCAGAGAGCAGAGTGATGCTGTCACAGAGGCACACAACTCCTCCCCTGAAGGCAGAGAGCCCTGGAGCCTCCTCTCTCTTTCAGATCCCTGCCTTTGTTGCAACTGTCCAGATAGCCTATGCTTCTCCTGAGAGTTCCTCCTCCTCCTCCCAACTTCCAGCTCAGCTAGAAGGATTCTGGCTTGGCTGTGCCAATCCCTTTCCCTCTGCACTGATCTTGCTGTGCTGAAGCACACCAGAGGCACAGCAGCACAGGGATGGATGGTGCCAGCCTGACAGGAGCAGAGAGCCACCTGATGCCTAATGGAGCCTTCCCAGCAGCTTGGATACAGGATGGATCAGGATAATGAGCTGAGAGCTGAGCACTTCCCATCCACATTTACTCTATTGTCACTTCAGGGCTGGAGAAAAACTCCTGGAAAGAGCAGGTGAAGGAGAGGACCCAGAGCCTAGAGGCTGAAGTCCCAGTGCTAAGGGAGTCACAGGAAGGAGCAGGAGATGGGCAGGGACAATCCTCAAAGCTTTAGCTCTTTTGAACTCCTCCTTTGGTTTCAGATGCATGGAAGTTTTCAGAACTCTTTAGCAGTTACTCCTCCCTCCCCTTTCTTCTCCTCTCCTGGTGCCTCTGTGCTTTACCACGGATATAACACTGTTGCTTTCAGCCAACACAAGGTCAATATTTAGCTGTTTCAACAACAACAACTAAAACCAACACAAACTTAGCCGAGAAAGTAACAAGAAGGCAAACACAATTCCTGTTTCCTCTGGCATGATTGCAGCTTTGCTGCTCTTTGTCAGGGATTTCTTCCAGGCAAAACTGGAGAGATTATCTTGTCTGGATGTTATGAAGTAGCTAATCCCTTCCTCCGGTGGAGGAGAGCCAAATGCTTGGGCCAGGAGAAGTGTAAATGTGGTGTCCAAGTGCTCCCCAGCTTACCCTGCCCTCACCTCCCAGGGCCACCTGCAGCAGGGCTCTGACAGGACTCAGCTTTGCAAGGTGCCAAGATCTCTCCCAAAGATTTCCCCTTGGCCAGCCCAGAAGCTGAGCAGAGGTGCCAGCAATCCCTGCAGCCCTCACCAGCCACACTGCACCCCAAGAGCCCAGCCCCGGGTCAGCAGCCACAGCTCTGCCCACACCAACCCTTAACTGGCTCACCTAGCTCAGCATCATTAGCCCTGAGGCAGCAAGCAGCCCTGCCACGTGCAGGGGTGCTGGGGCTGCCAGAGAGCAGGGAAGAGCTCAGCCTGCCCTGAGAAGGCAGCCCCGGGGCACAGGAGGGAGCTGCTGGAGTGTCCCAGCAAAGCCATCCCTGCCAGGCACACATCCCCATGGCATTGCTCCTGTCCCAGCCTGGACCATGGCACCACAAGCAGCTCTTCCCCACCTTGCCATCAGTGTGTGCAGGGATGAGGTGTGCTCCAAGAGCTCAGCTTCCTGCAGCAGGTCCTTCTCCCTGCAAAGCTCCTTGGCAATGAGGATGCTCCTGCCTCCCTCCACCCAGCCAGCTACAGCACATCCTGGGGCACGGCATGGAGGGGAGACCTCAGAATGCAACAGCAGGAGGAAAACTACCCCACTATGTAGTATTCCCTGGATTTTATATGCTCTAGATATAAAACCAACCCCAGTGCCATTATCTGCACTGAAGACCAAGTCTTCTTTTCATGTAAGAATGACTGTTCTCCTGTCACTTCACACTTGAGTGTAACCAGGCCGAGGTTGCCCTCAACAGAAACTCCTGGAGGTCTGCTCTTTAATCACACTCTGCATTAACCCTGAGCAACATCTCTATGCAAACAGCACTGACACAAGCAACACCTCTGGGCTCAGGGAGAGATCTCTATTGCAGTCCTGAGAGAAAAGAAAACCACAAGCCCTCAGCTTGCCTCCCTCCTCCATCCAGGTGACAGAGACAAGACAATATCCCACCTGCCCCTCTCCCAAACCCAGACACTCAGCTAAAAGATGCTGGCAGAGCTGTTGAAGGGAGCAGCCCCAGCCCTGGGTGTGTGGAGATGTCTGTGCACACACTCACCTCTCCTCTCCTCTCCAGCAGCAAGCAATGTGCCTCTGGCACCCAGCAGGGAATCTGCAAGGCAAAGGGGAGGGAATGACTGCTCAGGGCAGGCAATAGTGAAGCTCCAAAGCCCAAGGTGGCAGGCAGCAGCAGGCTGTGAGTTCTGGAGAGCTGGATTGCCAATCATTTTTATACCTCTGTGCTTTAAATAGCAATAATGTGTTGAATGGGAAATTGCCTCTGCTGATGGGGTTTGCTTCATGCCATTAAGATACAAGGGTTGGGACACAGCTTACACATCTCTGCTGCTTCAGGGGCAGTGCTGGAGGAAACTACAAACTCCAGCTGACATCTGGAGGTGAGGAGGGGGACTGGAGACGTGGAGGGGGTGCGAGAAGTGAACTCTGAAGGATCACAAGGACACAGAAGGACATAGGGAGAACAGTGTTTAAGCTCACCTGGATATGCCCAGGGAATAGCCAACTATTTGAAAGCCCTTGGAGTATATCTAGGGATGGAGTTTACTTTCTATAAGGTTTATTCCCTGCTCAGTTCCCACTTGCTTTGCTCTGCTTTGGCCCATTCCACATCAACACTTGGCCATGAGTCTTTAATATTCTTGGGGTGAGCTCTGCTACAGCATCATCCAGCACGATGGAAGGTCCTGTAGGGAGCAGCAGAGGATGAGGAGTCCTGAAGGGATGAAGAGTTCCTTTAGGGATGAGCAGTGGGATGAAGGAGTCCTGCTGCTGGTAGTCAGTGAGCCAGGGGAGGCAGAGAACTGGGATGCACACTGTACAGATGGGGGAACAAAGCAGAGAGCTTTAAGGTCCTGCCACACTTGAGGGGTTTATTAGTCCATCTGCAGCAGATCTAGGACTGACTTTTTAATTATTATTGATATTTTTTAGGAGAAAAGGAATACTGGTAAAGTCCTAGCAATAAAAGGTGCCAGAAATGGAATAAAAGCTGAAGTGCCTCTGTTCATCACACTCATGGACCTCAAGCTCTTCAAGCAAGGTCACACAATCCTAGCACTCAAACCTGTCTAGCTTTAACCCCTTCATTGCCTCAGTGGAGTGGGGACAGCCCCTTCCCTCCTGCCCCAGGCACAGCTCCTCTCCCTCTCTTTCTCCCTTTTCCTCTTCTTCTCCCTCTGTCCCTGACTTTGCTGTGGTTTGTCACCAGCAGCCACTTCACCTTGAGGGGCCTGTGGGGAGCAGCAGCAGGAGGAGGGGATCCTGTGGGGATGAGCAGTGGGATGAAGGGGCACCATCCTCCCTCCATCCCTCCTGTGGCACACCAGGGAGGAAGCAGCGGCCCAGAGAGCCAGAGTCAGAGGAGAAAGGCTGAGGAAATGCACTTTAAGTGTTAAATGAGAGGAACAAAGACTTCAGAGGCAAGGTGGAAGGTGAATTGAGCTGGGAGGAGAGAGCAGCTCGGCCAGCAGAGGAGATGGCAAGGGAGATACTCACCTGATCAGCAGATGAGATTCTGAATGCATTGGTGATGCTGATAGGAAAAAGAAATGTAGTAGAGAGAGGGGGGAACAGAAGAGAAACAGCTGTGTACACTGAGAGGCTATGGAAAAGAGAAGGTCATCAGGATCCATGAGATTCTCAAAAGGAAAGGGGGGAAGTGGGGCTGGCAGGGAGACAGCAGATGTTTTTGTGCCAAGACAATGATGGAACCATAATTACAGGGAGAGAGAGCATCCTGCATAGTCACAGCCACAAAACCCCACACCAGGCACCTTTGATTGGGAACTGGAAAAGGCTACAGCAAAGTAATCAGCATTTTAGCCCTTCCATTAGCCAGGAGTCAGGCAGGTGCAAGGAGGAGCAGCAGCACTGCCCAAGAGGTCAGGCTGCTAACACAAACCCATGTATTTATACAGGGCTCACACACCACAGTGCTGGGGGCTCAGAAGCAGGTTATTTTCTCCCCAATTTCAATAAGGGAAAAGGTCCAGGCTGAAGTGTTCAGCAGATAACAGGGCAGGTCATGGCTGGGCCACCTCACACACCTCAGAGGCTCCTGTCCCATCCCAGCAGCATCTCACCAGGAACATTCCCTGACTCCTTGGCAGTTACCAGGCTGTTGCCCCCTGTGTAAAGCTCACTGGGCTTAGATTTGGCACCCACAGCTACAAGCCCATTTGTCAGTGTGAGCACAGTGACCTCACTTCATTCTGGCTGAGGGGGGAAGCAAAATTACTGCATTTGGGAAAAAAAACACCCAAAATCTTGCTTCTGTGCCCTGGTTTAGCTCTGTGTGAGCAGCTCAGGCTCTGAGAGTGCAAAGTGAACTTTTCGTTTGTCATCTCAAGCCCAGACACTGTGCAAGGACAAAGCTGCAGGAGCAGAGGGCCAGCGTGGCCCTGGGAGCAGAGAGGAACATCCCCAGCATGGCAATCAAGGGCTGGAGATGCACCTCCCGGCCCAGGCTCGCAGGGCTCCAGAGCTCAGCTCCTGCTCGGCTCGGGCAGGACGAGCTCAGCTGATGCTCGAGTGCCATCTGCTGCTCTCCCCTCGCTCCTCAGCCTGCGAGGCACGACGGACAAAGCTTTGCCCTTTCGATGTTTGACACTGGCACCAGAGCCTGCGGGGGTCTCCTGGAGAAGGACTGAGATATGGGAGATGTGGCAGGGGATAAGGCAGGTACCCCAAAAACCCCAACCAAACCCCACCCCAAACACAAACCAACTTTTCTTCACCAAGACTCTTTCCTCTCTCATTCCTGGTGTTTTTTCTGGTGTCAGTGTCTGGGAGCAGGACTGAGTGCCTGCATACTACACACTGGTTTGCACCAGAGCAGCACACACCTTACCTGCCCTGGGAGCAGAGAGGTTTATTTCCACCTTCAGAAACACAGCAGAAGAGTTAGACCTTTGGGCTTGCCAATGCAGCCAAACATCTCTTTCCTGCCCCAGGCTCAGCCCAGCTCCTTGCCCTCTGCCTGGGACCTGCAAACACAGGGAAAGATCTGACACATTTCCTGAGGGCATCTCCTCATCTTCTCCAGGCACTAGCTTCCAGAAAGCAAAGCTCAGGGTCAGCTGCTCCTGCAGTTCCTGTGCTCAGCTCTGCGTGGGACATGATGCAACCAAGAGATGCTCACATTGCTCTCTGTGGCTGCAAATGAGAGAGCATTCCTTGAGAGGGCCAGAAGAGTGGTTTAGGTGCACTTGGAGAGGCTAGGAAAGGTCCAGAGGTGCGAGGAGCTAAAGAGACTTCATCCTCTTCAGCCTGCAACAGAGACAGGTGACAGAGGAGAAGCCTATAAGCTCCCAGGCAGCACAGGCAAGGCAGAGCAAGAGCCATTACTCACCTTTCCACAGGATCAGGATGATGGATTAACTAGGGATGCTTTCAGGCAATTTAGAGAACAAACAGGAAGCATTCCCCCCCCCCCATAATTAAGTTGTGGGACATATTGCCACAGGATGTGGTGAAGGTCAGGAGGACAAATGGCTTCAGAACAGCATCACACAGATTCACCAGAGGCTGGAAAGTGGAAAGTGCTCTGCACAGGATCCCTGTCTGCATGGGCATGGTGAGCAGAGCCCCAGCAGCAGCACTTTGGTCCTACAAGAACCATTCACATCTCCCCTGGCAAGAAGGCCAGGCCCTGAGACTCTCTCCAAGCACCTTCACCCCTCTGCTGCCCAGAGCACTCAGGAGGTTTCATTCTTCTTTGCAGAGTTGCTGATTTTCCTTTTGAAGGGGTTGGGAAGGAAAGGGAGAGGAAGCAGAGGTGGCTGAAGCCAAAACACAGCTCCTGAGGCAATGAACTGAATGTAGGATGTGTTCTCTAACCCTAGCTCAGCAGCCTCTGGCACCACAGGAAGGTTTCCTGGGGACAGCACTGTGATGGGACCTGGGATGCAGTAGAATGAAAGGAAAAATAAAGCTTGCAGCTGATCTTCCCCCCCTGCTTTTTAGGGAGACTCACTGCCAGGGGAGTTTCCAGCAGAGCAGAGCAGAGCAGGGCAGGGCAGGCTCCCTACGTGGCTGAGAGAAGGAGCTGTACTGCTGCCAGTGCCAGACAGGGACAGCATTCTTCTCCATCTGCTCCCAAGCCACTCTCCTCCTTCCAGGCTTTGCCTCAGGCCTGGGCTCCTGCAGCAGGAAGGTGCCACCTGCCCTAGGGACACTCTGCTCAGCTGCCTGGCTCCTGGGAAGAGCCTGGATCAGGCTTCCAGGGGCTGCGTGGTGGGGAATGTGCCTCACAGCCAGCAGGAAGCTCTCCAGGCAGAAGTTACAACTGAGGCATCTCCAGAGACCTCATCCCTTTCACCCCTCACAGAATGAGCACTTTGCCAGGGGGAAAGGCCCTTGGGATGGCTTCAGCCAAAGCAAGCCTGGGGACTGGCTTAGCTCAGCTTGGGTTGCAGCCCAGAATCACACTCTGGGGCCAGGGCTGACACCCCAGCAGCACAACCCCTTCAAAGCCACCCCAGCTCTGGCAGGGCAAATACAACTAACTTGTTTCAGCCTCTCCTCTGCCTTTTTTGACCCATGCTTGACCTTCCTGCAGCCCTTGATAAGCCATCAGGATCTTCTCTCACCTGCTTATCCCTCTGAGCTCCCTTCCCAATCCTACAGCCCCAGAGGTCAGGCAAAGAAGGCTCTTAGTCACCACAGGTTGATTAAGACAGCTTAAAATTCAAGCTTTAATTGAAATGGAAAGAAACATTCCAAGAGGATAAATGTTTTCTAGATTTAACTGAATGTCCAAATTGAGTTGTCATTGATGTTACTGCAGACATGAACATGAAATCATAAGTACCAAAGAGGAGAGAACTCAAAGGATATAACCATACTGCATCAGAAGGGACTGGCCCAAGTGCTTTTGGAGGCAGCTACCCAAAGGGGGATGCACTGCTCTGTTAGCTCCCAGCATGGGAGACATCCCTGAATCCAGCTGAAAACACTCCTGAGGACTGACTCCATCAACATCTTCCTGGCAAGGAGCTTCCCTGCCAGCAATAACTCCCAGCTCAATCCATAGCTAAAATGATCTCAGAGGGCACATGGTTAAGAGTATTGCCAGCTGCAATTACTGGAGCAAAAATCTTAAATATGTCATAGAAATATATAAAAAAAAGGCAAAAAAAACCCCCCAAAACAAACAACAAACCAGAGAGAGAGAGAAAGAGAGAAACACCACTGCAACATTAATGCCAAGTTGTTAACTTTTTTTTTTGTTTTCAACAAGATCTGTACAGCAACATAACAAAGAATGCAATTCCAACCAGACAGCAACCTAGGGGAACACTACTCCTGCTCCAGAGGTGGGGGCTCCCCTGCTGCACCCCAAAGCACTTGTAGCTGCAGAGGACAGCTGGCTGTGAGGAGAGGTTCTGCAAAGTTCCCTTTGACTCCAGTGTTTTTCTCGTACAAAATATTACAATGCTTTCTGTTTTTTTAATATCTATTTACAGACTTGCACAGCTAGAAAAATATAAACTACAATTGGGCTTGGCAAGCAGTTCTGTTCTTTAAAGACATGACAGTTCAGAGGAAAAAAAAACTGTAGTGGTAACATATCCTGCACTTCCAACATCTGCCCAGGGAAGCTTCTTCCAGCAGCACAGCAAGCCTGAAGCCCTGGCTGCAGGGAGCCACGTGCCACAGCAAGGGCAACAAGTGCAGTTCACCCCCCTCCTGCCACAAGGAAGAGCCAAGATGAATGTTGTTTGTGCAGGCTAGTGGCACAGCAGAGAAAAAATCCATAACTGAACATTAAATTCCTTAATAACATTCATTAATTTAATAGGCAAAGCCTGTTAAAAAAGGACAACCAATGTCATCTTTAGGAAGAGCAGACACTGAGTTCATGAGGCATTACACAAAGGTGCATCCACAGCTAACCTTGCAGGAGCTTCAGGCAAGCCCCAAGGTTTTAAACTTTATTTTTTTTTCCCCATTCAACTTTAGAGTAGAGGCCAGGGAGGATTTTTTTTTTGCTTTAAAGCTACAGTATCTGTCATTATGGCTTTGACCCCCCTGCCTGCCACTGAGCTGAGGTATGTGTTTGGACTGAAATGGTAACAGTTGAGCAAGAGCAGTTCCCATGGACCACAAAGCTCCACCTACAGATGGAAACAAGTCTTCCCCAGCAGAGTTTGCCAAACCAAATTGTAACAGTGCAAAACAAGGTTTCTTCTTTTGTTTTTTTCTCTGCAGAAGAGTTGTGGAGGCATTGAGGACACTGCTAGTAGTCAAGCCACTGAGCAAATCCTCTCTCCACCAGAGTTCTGTTTATGGACACCACCTAAAGAGAGAGGAAGGGAAAGGAGAAAGGTGAACAAACCACTGGCAAACAATCTGTGTAGGGCCAAGCTGTAGCAGTGCTGAAAGAACAGGTATGCCACCATACACACCTCATCTCCCATCAGGTTCCACAGCTGTATCAGAGGCAGACCTGTGGCACTGTCATAATTTGTGACCTGGAAGCACAGAGAAGCATTAGAGTGCAGCAGTTCTGGCCTGAGCTGCAGAGGACACAAGGCTAGCATCACTCACTCTGCACTAGAGTGCAGCTACTGCCACCAGGCAGCTGGGCACACTGCTGCCAAGTTCCCTCTAGTCACTCAAGGCCATGTCCTTGCTAGGCTCAGTGCTCTGTAAATCCAGAGAGCTCTCCCTTCCCTCCCTGCCCCAGTAACACAGGGAATCCTCATCCCTTCCCAGCCACACAATGTGTTAATTCAGATTAGCTAATGTGCTAATGCCACACAAGGAAGTTTTTGGCATCAAGGTTTCTCCAGCAGAGCCCTGCCCAGCAGCCAGCCTTACAGACTCTGCCTTGGCTTTGGCTTGTCACAGGCAGAGTGTGCTCAGGGGCAGGGCAGAGAGGCTAACAGCAGCAGCTCTGCACACAGCTCTCCTACCTGTGCCACCAGGACTGCTCCTCTGGTCATCTCACTGACAGCAGCATCAGCTTCGGATGAAAAGTGATCCTCGTCTGCAGGAGGGAGAGCAGAGAGCAGTCAGACACTGCCAGGCTGCAGAGGCCACAAGGGACTGCAGAGCTAACCTTGTGTGCCCTCCAGGCTGCCCACAGAAGCCTCACCCACTGCTGCTCAAACCACTCTTCAGCTGGAGACCACACAAGCATGATGCAAGCCTTCCAAAGCCACCAAAGGTGATGGGGAACTAAGTGCCTGATGCATTAGGAGCTTTAAAGCCAGCAAAGTCTACCTCTGGAGTGCTGTAGCTGTTATTTGGATCTTCAATCAACTAAGCTGAGAGGCCTCAGCACTTGACTGCTCCTGCCTGGAGTGCAGGACTGCAAAGGGCAAGGCAGGGGCCTGTGTGCTGGCAGCTGAGCCATGCCAGAGGCCCTGTGTGCCAGCACTGGCAGCTCAGCTCTCCCAGCTGGCACAGCTCCCAGGGCTGCTCTCCCTGACTCCCACCCTGCTGTCTCAGGCACTGCAGGCACAGGCTACATTCCTCCTTTTGGAGGAAAGTTGCTTATTTCCTACCAAACTGCTGCAGAAGGAAGTTTCTCCTTTGTGCTCCCCACCCAAGTGAGCTCCTCACATCACCACAAACACTGAAGGAGCTTGATTACTTCAGGGAAGATGCCAAACACTGACTTCTGCTGGAAGCAGCTTAAACCTTGCCGTCCATCTGCAGTGCTGACAGGGCCTGGAGGCATCTCCTGGAGTCCTGCCAGCCACACATCCCTGTGCTGAAACCTGGCCTGACCCCTCCACTCCTGCAGCCACCCCTGCTGCACCCACAAGCAGCTGCTTGGGCACCAAGAGCATGCATTCACACTCCTAGAACAGAAAAAGCAAACCAGCAAGCACTTGTGGGCAGTGACTGCCATTCTCACAGTAGCCTCTGGATCACACAACTGTGCCCATCAGTCATTGCAGTAGGAAAAGAGCAAGCATTTGTCTACAAGATTAAAAAGTTTGCATTTACAGCTACTCTCTGAGAGGAGGCAGCAGTGTAGTTCCAGCTACTTCACCTACGCCCTGCCAACTTGCTGTTCAGGAGAGTAATTCATTGTCTCCTCCATGCAGGAAGAGGCCTGGACATTTATCATCTGACAGGTTATGCTCTGCTAGCATATTGAGAGGAATAAAACACTATCTTCCCCCTCCTTGCTCCAGTCACATCAGAAGAGGGAAAGGCTTAGACAGAATCATCACTTGCACACAGCTGGCATCCACTGAAAGCTGCAGGAGCCCCACTGGTACATCTCCAGAGCTCCATTACCTGGAAGTGGCACCACGTTGTCTAGTAAAACTTCTGCTCCTTGGAAAGGTAGTGATAAAAAATCAGACCTTAAAGAAAAGGGAATCCATCAGAATTAAAACATGGCTTTGAGTTGCTCCTGTATTCATTCAGGTGACATGGATTATCAGTTCCTCCAATAGGAAAATTCTGTTGGAAAGTGATGACAGGCAAACAAAAAGGCACTAGCCAGTTCCCCCAGCAATCCAGAGCAAGAGCATGCCAGCTCAGCCTGGGCTGCACAGGGAGGCTGCACTGCTGCTCTCCCACCTCTGGGGCACAGGCAAGGATTTCATGGGCTCCTCCTCTCCCAGCCAAGGCAGCTGGGGCATAGAGGAGCTGAATCTTATTCCTAGCTCATCAATTAACTCCACTTTGGGGCCTCCTGAAGGCATCCTTGTGCTCAGCTTCCAGGCTGAGGTGGCAGAAGCTGCAATTTCCTCTCCACTCCCCTTCAAAAAAGCCTTGCTGTGCTCCCAAGGAATCCACACCTGCTGCTGAGACAAACCTTCCTACCATGGCCAAACCTAGGAGCAACTCCACTACGGATGCCTCTGATGAAAACTGAAGGCAGATATGGCCCCAGGCCATGGAAGAGGAGCTAGAGACCTGATCTGTCTGAGTGTGTCCACCTTCACTTTGTCATAGCCTCCATAGTCCACGTATCTGAGCTCCACTTCATTGGTCTCTTCGAAGTAGCTAATGACTTGAGCTCTCAGCCATGCCCCATCCAGGCCTGGAGCTGCACAGATGATGCCAACTGCAGAACACAAGAGCACACAGAAGGAAGGCTCAGGAGAAGAGGGTTTCCAGGAACCAGCACTTCAGGCATTAGCTGTGCTGCAGAGATCTCTCCTGAGAATCAACAGCATTTCTTATGCTGCTTCCACCCTCTCTGCACACCATCCCCACCCCAGCAGATCAGGCCTGCAGCTGGGACACAAGTGGGGGGGTTTTACCCCACCTATGCTCTTCTACCCAGGTAGCCAGTGCCCTCCTCCTTTGGTCACTAACAGTGAGGTCTGTCCCCAGAGAAGGACAGTAAGCACAGGGGCATCAGGCTCCCCCATGACCCTAGAAGTTTCTCAGCTGAACAATTCATGAGCAACCAAATTCCTTGCCTTCCACTGGAGTTGGGAGGGTTGGAATCTCAGGCTGAGAATAGCAGGCACACATCTGCTGGTCAAGGCTTCGCAGGACGTGGAAGGTGGGGTGAGTGTGCTGCTGGAGAAACATGTGTCCTGCATCCACCTGGTTGGCCACAACCACCTCGACAGTGACTCCATCTGGAAGGAAGAGCTGTCATGGGGAGGAAAGGAAACTCATCAGTGTGCACTGCAACACAAGCTTCATTCCCAGCAGCTCCTGAGGCTGACAGCCATGGGTGGAACAGCCCTGGCACTCTGCTACTGGACTTCCAAAGGTTGCTTTGGATCAGGAGCAGAAAGCTGTTCTAAAGGAAATCAGACCTGGGATAGTGGCTAGCTTGTACACAGGCAGACTGGAACTAGGAATGGGAGAACAGGTAGATAATCTGCTGTGGAACAGTTCCAGGGACTGGAGAGCAGACCGTCACCCAAAATCACACTGATTTGAGGGTGTCTGAAGCAGCCACACAGACATCAGCACTGCCAACAAGCTGGAACTCACCCAGGCAGTCATGAGGAGGGAATGAAGTGTCATTGGTGTTGGTGGAGGTAGAGCATAGATGTTGGTGAGACACAGCTCTTTGAACTTCTTGCCAATAAGGCTCAGTACTTTGTCTACTTGCTGCGTGGAGCCTGGAAGACAAAAAGAGATGTTGAGAACACTTCCACTCCATCACACAGAGCAGAGGAGCCACAAGAAATCTTCTGTGCTACAGCAACAACTTCAACCTGAAGAGATTGGCCATGCAGCCTGGTAGCAGACCAACAGGAGCCACTAAGACTGCCAGACCCCAGCTACAGCCTTCAGCATGAACCCAAGTCACTGGCAGACCTCCTGCTGCCACAGTTAGTCCAAGCCTCACCCCAATCACGAGCACAGTTGCTGATACACATCACCCAGCTCCTCTTGCAAGCCTGAGGAGATCCTGCAGAAGGTGTTGGTTAAAGTGCAGCAGCCAAGGGTGTTAGAACACATCTCACCTCTCGAGCAGAGGGTTCCCAAGTGACTGGGCACAGTCCTCTACAGGAACAGCACTCAGCAGAGAACTTTAGTGATGTGCTGGACTCAGCAAGCCACTGAGTGTGTGTCAGCTCCTTGCCCATCCAGTGAAGGCTCCAAGCTACATGTAAGAGCAGGAATGGAGAGACATTGTACCTACCTTCGATGTGACAGACTTGGGAGTCATGGAAATAAGGTAGTGATGAGACATAGACCTTGGCACCAGATGCTTGCCTCAAGAAGCTCATGAACCTTCCTTGCTTGCCGATCAAGCGGCCAACTAGCTCCTTTGGGAAAGGGACAAGAGAGCAAGAGTCAGCAAGGGCAACAGATCAAATAGCCTTCTTCTCCAGGGCTTAGTCCACCCACATTCCCAGATCCTGCAGCCTAGGGCCAGGCAGGAGAAGGACAAGGAAACACTGGAGCAGCACAGGGTTTGGCTGCTCAGCAGTAAGCCAAGGCAGACCCAGCTCAGTAAGCAGAGCTTGTCTGGATGGATCTGTCTCTGCATCCTGGAGGAGGACACAAAGACTAGAGGACAAAACCAGCTCTGGCAAAGGCAACTATCCTCCTGCAGTCAAGTGAAGTCAGATCCTCTCCCAGTCTCCCTTCACTTTTGTATTTCAGAAGCATGCTTCATGCATTTTTCATAAGTTTTAGCACTTTTTAAATAAGTAAACCAGACAGAAACACCACAGCTCCACACAACAGCTCAGAGGAGCATTCAGCTGGGGAGGCTTTGACAGGCTTGAAACATGACCTTCCTACAGAGGAGAAAGAAAATTCATGACCTGCTCTCAACAGCTGTGCACCCTCAAAGCTTCTGAATGCTTGCAAAGCACCAGACTAAGAGATTGGAGTGGGAGATAATGGGTAATAATGAGTGAAACAGCCACCATTACCCTGGGCACAGCCCTGACATCCTCTTGTCTACAGTTGTGTAGCAGCTCTTTCACTCCTGGTGAGTCCTAATGGCAGCTAAGTGCTTAAATCCTTGTTGATCTCCCTGGGATGGCAGGGAACCAGTAGCAGACTGGAAGAACCAGAAGGTGTCTGTGCAGGCCAGCAGCTAGTTACCTTTGGGACCTCTATTTCCCAGATAATGAAGTCAGACTTGCTGGATTCTGCTCCTAGCTTCTGGCAAGTCACTGTCTTCCTCATGGCACAGCCACTGTCCACAAAATCCACACCATCTGCACCTGGAAGACATGCACACAGGTCAGCAGCCAGCCAGCTCACACAGCCCAGCTAGCAGGCATCAGCCATGGCAAGAGAGCATTGCAGAGCTGCTGCAAGGCATGCTGCATGTTGCCCATGGCTGACCCAGGGATCTTCACAGGGAAGGACATGCCAGCTCTTCCTCTGCTCCTTGCACTGCCATCCGGTTCCTGCCTCAGCAGGGGTTCAAGTTGAGTGCCAGCTATGCCCACTGCTAGCTGTGGGCAGGGGACTGCCTCTTGCCCAAATTTGTCACAGGCTTGAAGAAACAAGGTGCTAGAGCTGAGCTATGTTTGGTTCCCAGCTGATACAACATTTCTGCTTAGGCAGGTGATCAAGTCAAACAGCTTCCTCCTGGTCAGAAGCCAGGTACAGTCACAGGGCTGATCCTTCCTCCAGATTAACATGCAGGAGCATTAAGATCCTCCCTTCCCTGCAAGCATTCAGACCATCCAGAGTGAGACCAAAAGAGACAAAATAAACCAAACAGCTGCTTCCCCTTTGCCACATCTTGACTAGTCACACAGCAGAGACAAGACGACAAGGAAAGGCAAACAGTGCAGTTGTTTGCCATAGACTTCCCAGCCAAGGATGAGGCTGTGAAGGTCAGGTGTAGGACCTCTAAGCCAACACAGCCACCTGATCAACTTTAGCTGCTATTTCCCCTGCCCTTCAGCTATCTGAGTGCAGAGCTTTCAGCCCCTGGCATCACTAGGCTGCACAACATGCTCTTGCACCTTCTTGTCATAGCAAGGCAAAGCCATTTTCCTCCTACAGTTAGTCTCACTAGTGAAAATGTTTTGTGGGTTTAATCCTTAATTGCTGGCAAACTCAATCCCCATGCCCTGCAACAAGCTGCCTTCCAGCCACTTTGTAGCAATTACAAGACCCCCTGCCCTTCAGGGCTGTTGGCACCACAGGGTCCCAGCAAAGATTTGAACATCCATCCCCAAGGTCAGATGGGTTAACATTTGCTCAGCTTTGTGTGCTGCCAGACACACAGCATTCCAGGATCTAAAAGGCAAAAGCAACAGAGACAGATGGGGGAACTCCATGAACATTGCTCCCTGTTGGGATGTCTTGGCATGCACTTACCCTTCCAAGCACAAAGGCTTCAGGGTAATTGATCTGCAACCAACTGATCCTATCTCCAGTCATTAGAGCACTTCCCTGCTTCATCCAGGAGCACCTCAAGTCTGCCTCACAGCTTCCTTCCAGCCCCAGCCCATAAACAGACAAGCTGTCAGTGCTCACTAGGGGCTGCCTGCACTGAGACACAAGCCATTTGTGCTAGCACATCTCCAAGTAGGAAGCTGTCCATGTCCAGCAGCCTGCCCTACATTCAGACCCAGGCCACTTCACTGGGCTGCTCAAGCACATGCTTAGCTCTAGACAAAAAGCTTTGTGCTGGAAGGGGAGCAGCCTGTTCACTTCTTAGCAGTGCACCCTGCAGATCACTGAGCTAACACTGCACCCTCCAGAGATGGAGATTCTGAGAGCAGAAGGATACCCACCCTGCACATAAGAGCTAAATGTGCATCTGCTGGGGAAGTTAACCATGAAGAGGATTTATCTGAACATGTGCAGAAGCACTAAAAAGCCTTGTTCACCAATTTTTGTGAGAGGATTTTCCAACCCCTTACCTCCTGAGGGATCTTCATCCATCCCTGCTGCCCTGCTACACTCATAATGCAAGTCTGCACCATCCTCTTTCAGCATGCCATTACTGCAGGGCACTGTGCTGGCTTCTGGGAGCTCCAGAGGAGGAGGTGTTCCAGTGGGTGCTGAGCTCTGCTCAGCATGTGTGCCTTGGCTTGCAGACACACTCAGTGAGTTCGAATGCTGGCCTGATGCCACAGACAGCATTGTGTTCTGCAATGGGTCCTCCACACCTGCCCCCCCTTCAGATGCACCCGTGCTGTTCCCAGAGTCCTCCACAAGCAAAGGCACCTCCTCCAGTGGCTCTCCATGGCTCTCCACAGGAACCTGATCAGCTCCGTGGGACTCACTGCACACATCCTGGCTCTTCTCTCTGCAGTGCTCTGTGTCTCTCTGAGCAGGGCAGGAAGAACAGTTCTGGGATAGACAGTTGGCATCTGTCACACTCTGGTCCCCTTCCTCTGTCTGCAGAGGTGTCAGTAACACAGCATTGCTCTTCACAGTGACCTTCTCACCAGCTCCTGTGGCTTCCTCCAGCAGCACCTGATCAGAGGAAACCACACTTGCCATCTCCAGAGGCCTCTCAGCTGGCCTGGCAGCAGCCTGGCAGATCCGTGTGGACACACTACTCGTGGCACCAGACAACACTTCCTCAGTGGCTGCCAAAATGACTTTGGAAATTATCTGTATTGCTACCTGCTCAATCTTCTCCACTTCTCCCCTGTCCAGACTCACTCCTCCAAACTTCTCTCTTTCCAACTCTTCTCCTTCTGGCTGTGCATCCTCCTGAGGCACAGGTACAGTACTGGCAACTGACTCTGACACCTCTTCTTCCCCGGACTGCAAACTATCTGGTAACATGCTCACTGCAGAATCCTTGTGACTTGATACAACTTCAGCTTCATGATTGAGCAAGGCTTGTGGGGTACTGGCTTCCTTCTCCAATCCCAAGCTAAGGGCTGTCACAGAGCCAGGATCTGACAGCACAGCTTCTGGCATCTGGATTTCCTCTGGGGGCTTCAACAAAGAACCACCTGGCTGCTCTGCACTGCTGATCTCCATCACTCCCAAAGACTCCTGTGTCAGCAATGCTGATGGACAATGATCTTGCTTTGTACTAGAGTCCTGTACAAGGCTCCCTGCAGCACTGCTGGAGCACTCTGTGCTCTCTGAGATCAGAGGGAGAGAAAAACAAGCAGGGACACTGCTTCCATCTTCAGATCCTAGCATTTCTAGTTTTTCACTGTCGTCCTTAAGGATGCTGGGCTGACTTGTCAGTGCTGACAGGTCCAGGAGGTCCTGGGACAGATCTATCCTCTCCGGAGTGTGGCACAGCAGAGAGGGCGTCGAGAGCAGGCAGGCTGAGCTGGCATTCTCGGGGCACTCCTCTTCCGGAGACAGGGGCACTCTGCGAGGAACACTTCTCACTCTGCTGGGGGAGGAATCATTCTCTGGCACTTCTTCCTCCTGCTCTTCTTCCGTGGCTGTTGCTTGCTTGTCGTGGTATCTTGCATGCTTCTTTCTGTAGGAATACATCCACCAGCAGCCCAGGAGTGCCAGCATTCCAGGCAGGACATATGGGATGGCATTGTGGAAGCGTAAAGCCATTGTACAGAGCCTCAGCAATTACACCTAGAGAGAGAGAGAGAAAGTGTGTTAAAAGAGTCACAAGGAAGGCAACAGGAAGGTTAACGTTTCCTAAACACCTTGAGATATTTCTGTTGGCATGAACAGGTCTGTTCTCCAGCTGCTTTTTATATTCACACCCTAGAACAAGACCCTCACCCTAAGACTAAGGATATCCGGGCATTTCTCACCATTATACTCAGCAATTTCACCTGATCTCACCTTCACACTCAAAACACTTCACCTTCTTCCTCCTGCCTCCCCTTTGCAGGTCAGTGGTGCACACAAGGACAGCATCCCTGACTCCAAGGGTCTCCAGCACCAGGCTGGGTTCACAGCACAGCTGTACCACAAGCATTCCAGCACACAGACAGGCAGCATCACATTCCTGAGAGCTCCACAGGTCAACACCACACACTTCTCTAAAGCATAACTCACAGAAGGTGAAGTGCTTTGCAAACATCCTCATCCAGAGCATTGCAGAAGGCTGGTGTGCAGGCACATAACACGTGTCTGCCCTTAAGTAGGAGCTAAGCAGCAGCACACAGCTACTCCGCTTTTCCATGCGCTGTAGGAATTCCTAAACAAAGAGCAACTAGAGCCTGAGGAAGCAAGTGTCTCCCAATAACCACGAGTCCTTCTGAAAGACTCTGCAGTAGTAAAGATGGGAACTATGCTATAACACCTTTAGAAGAGTATCTGGCTAGCAAAAGCAGCTTAGATGGAGACACTACTACTTCAGAAGCCAGCTCCAAAGTTTGTTCTACATTGAAATTTCCTGCATTGAGAGCTCTGACTTTCCAGAGCTAAAAGCTGTTTCTTTTACTCTAGAAAGTGTGAACTCTTCCCACCTGGACTCTGTTGAAACTCATGTCCCAGCCATGCTTCTTCACTCACAGCCCTCACCTGGGTTATCTGAGGCAGGGCTGATGTGCCTTTCCTGTCCTTAGGGAGAGTCTACAGCTGGAACAGAAAGCTAAACAGTAACCCACATCCCCAAAACAGCCTGGCTGCAAAGCACTCAGTTTATGTTCTCACGAGCAGGAATTAAAGCCAAATATCACATGTCTGACAATGCTTGCACATGAAAGACTTTTCTCCAAACAGACCTCAAGACCTTTGCCAACGAGCAACCAAAATAATGATTGTTTTCAGGAGATAGCCAAGTCCTAGAAATGGGAATGACCCCCTGGAGAAGAGGATTATCTAGCTCCTCCTTAGACAAGGGAAGACAATCAGTCTGTCAGCTCTGCTCAGGCTGTCTCCACCGGAAAAAACCCTTTTGTTATCAGAGCAAGTGTCCTGACCACAGCTTCCAAACACAGCTCTCCTTCAGGGCCTTGACGTTCCCGAGCAGCTGATTACCTCCTAGCTGAGGGACACAAACATGCCTCCCTCAGGCTCCAACGCAGCAGCCAAGCCTCAGAGAATTGAAGCTGCACTCCACAGCTCTCACCTCCTCCAGCCACACCTCCCACCCCACCGGAGCAAGCACAACTCCATCCACATTCAGCTTGCGGTTAACAGTAACAGCTGAGATTTGGAATTAAATAACCCCAACAAACCTGGACAATAATTGGGATGTTTGGGTTCTGGAACTTGCTAAGTGGAAGGGGTGAGGTCTGTACACTCCTGAGAGAGAAGGTTCACTCTGATGCTCTCCAGCACAATGGCACATTGTGAGCTGCTGCAAGTGCTCATCTGCTGCCTGCTGAAGTTGTGATAATTAATGCAGAACCACCCTACAAGCTGGCTCACAAGTGTACCACAAACCCAAATTAAAGTGGCTCTCACAAGCCCGTTCCCAGCAAGCTTTCCTCTTTAAACAGACAGCCCCATTATTATCCCATTCCCTAGTCAGTTGCACCGACTGCACAGACAATAGCCCCACACAACTCTGCAGTGCAGGGAGACAGCAGCAGGATGCCCCACGGAGGGACAGGTCTGTCCCAAAGCCTGGCAGAGAACACAGCTCCAAGAGTCATGTAAAACATTAGCATCATTTAAATTAAAGCTCTTCACTCTCCTGTGATATTCAGATCAGGGGAGACTGGTAGATTAGCTGCCAGCTCCTTGGGAAGCTCATTTAATTTCATGTTTTTAATCTGACTCGTTTAAGCCAGAGCAGCGTATTACCATCAGTGATCATGTTAAATGGGAATTCCACATACTGCCATCAGCTAGAAAGGGATAAAAGGCAGTGGCTCTGCACAAGATGCCAGCAGACATCCTAAAGCACTGGGTTGGCCAAGGGACAGCCAACACCAACAAACATCTCTTTACATAAACAGGACAGGAAGACTTTGGTGGCCTGGTTTTGATATGCTGGTCACAACACTGCTTTTTATGTGATGCCTAGAAGATGGCTGATGTTTAACCTGCTCAACCTGAACAGCTGTAAGATGCAGCACATACATCTCTTTCATTCCCCCCCCCAGGAGAGCTCCTAAAGCTCACATCCGCCTTCCAACACGTTTAAGAGCAACAAATCCCTCTTCTCCACTGCCAATGTGACAGCCAGTTCAGGACTGCAGGGGCAATGGGATCACTTAAACACATGGGGGGAAGCAAGCCTTGGGCTTTTCCTGCCAGCAGCAGAACAGAAGATGGCAACTTGTCAAATCACATGGCTCTGAGCACTGCCAAACTGAGGAAGCTTGGCTCAACAGCCCTGGTGCTCTCTGGGCAGGAGGAGCCAGCTGAGGAACTGCAGCAGTTCCAGAGGCTCTGGAGCAGAGACTAGCAGCTTGTAAAAGCCAGAGCAGCATGAGGGGCTGGATGTGCTGTGTCCCAGCATGCAGGGCCCCAAGAATAGTGCAGAGCTCACCCACTGGATGTGCTCAGCCCACAGCACCAGCCACTTCCACTTCCTTCTGGCACGTCAGGAATCTGGCCTAAATGTTACACCTTCTATCAAGCACAGC
Source organism: Bucco capensis (assembly GCA_013396975.1). Lineage (NCBI taxonomy): Eukaryota > Metazoa > Chordata > Aves > Piciformes > Bucconidae > Bucco > Bucco capensis. The sequence continues at coordinate 535,189 of VWZO01000520.1, read as the reverse complement.
CAGAGAGCTGCAGCTAGGAGAGGAGACTTCTCCAACTTGCTAAATAATCCAGTAGGTCAGGAGGGGATTAAAACACCAATGGGAGAGTATGGGTCAGTCGGCACTCCAAACCTGGATGCTGACTTGATTTATGGAGAACTCCTGGTACAGATCAGGGAGACAAGGACAGGAACGAACACACACACTCACCTACCTTATCAAAAAAGCCAAGGACAGTCAACTTATTCTACTTGTTCACATCAGGGTCCCAGAACAGATTTAAGCCACCTTGTTTCTCCAGCCAGGACAAACAACTCTTCAGTATACACATCCTTATAAGGATAGAAATGTTTGCAGCAAGAGGTTCACAGAGAAGTCAGATAATTCATTCTCAAGGTCCAAGAGGAGAGCAGCAAGCATTCACTCCAGAGTTTCAGGGCTTTCCACACACAAGGAGGTCTGTTCTGGGGAGAAGCTGCTTCAAGGCTCCACAAGAGGAGAGAGAAGGACAACTGCCAAATGACTGAGTCCCCATGTTCCACAGGGACATACCCTACAGTGCTGCTGGGCTCTGCCTCCTTTGCTTCCCCTCTGCCCCAGCACTTGAGAGGTTATGCTTCCAAACCCCAAAGCAGTGCAGACAAAGGCTGGAATTAAAGACTGTCCTGAAGGATCACAGAGCAGATAAATTGGAAATGCAGCTTCAACAGCAAGGCCTGGATGCCTCCCTACAAACCCTATAGTTAAGTGATACAGCACTTGGGAAATAAATACTATCTGGGTGAAAGAGAACTGGACAAGGCTGGCAGAGGGAAAACCAAAGGGGACCACGTGGGCTCTTAAAATTTTCCATGCTAAAAATAACCAGGAGCACATGTTCTGCCTTCTAGGAGGCATAAGAACAGGAGTTGACCAAAAAACCTTAAAAGAACTGGAGGTCTTAGCCTTAAGGTTAAAATAACAGAAATTACTGCAGACCCAGTCATAAAGATATACCTGACCCACCTGTGGCACATGGCACACTTGAATCAAAAGCTGAACTGGCACTCAGCATTGCAATCACTAAACTGCATCTTTTTTCACACAGACCACCACAGAGAGATTAGCTTCCTCCAGTTTGAACTGGGAACATGAAGAGTGAAGAAACAGGTTAGCATCACTGGACAGATCAGTGGGGTCACGGTGGCTTGCCACATCACTGGGCTGCAAGCCCTTGCATGACATGCTCCTGGTCACCAGGCTGTCAGTCAGCCACAAGACTTGGCAGCCCTTCCCATGCTCTTCTCCCAAGGTTACCCTGGGGTACCACCATTAAAACTAACAGCAGCCAGAGGTGAGAGCTCAGAAGACATGGCTCAGCAGCTACAAACATCCCAAGACAGGTGGGAGCCAGGCAAGTAAGATCTCAAACTGGATGGCACTTATTTTAAAGAGAAGTGAACAGGTAAGTTTCTCTATACTTAAATAATAAGTGTTCTGCAGCAATTGCTGCTTCAAACAGCAGGAGTGAAAGACAAGAACAGCAGGAGACACCCCTCAAGCAATATCACCTTCTCACAGCCCAGCTAGCATGTGCTACAGAGCTCATGAAGCAGTCTCTTCCCTGAGTGAAAGCTTTAATGAAGCCACTCCACAGCCTTAAAACACTGAAGAACCAACAGTCCTTTTTGCAAAAGGATACATAATGACATAAGTAAAAGGCTGGGAAAAAGCTAGTTGTTGTAGAGCTAAACTAGAGCTCTGGAACAAGAAAACCACTAACACCAGGCTGTCTTTTATCTCTTAAGAGATAAGAAATGCTTCCAGCATAATCAGCTTCACTGATGTTCCTACAACAGCTCACCCCCTCCCTTGCAGCTGAAGCTGGCCCAGACTTCATTAGTATTTCATTTGACAGTCCCTGCTTCTGTGTGTTTTCTGCCACTCAGGAGCCCAAGAGTGGCCCAGCACAGCTCCAGCAGCATCACTTGGAGGCCAAAGCAGGACTTGGACACTTTCTATTTACAGCCTCCAAAGCAGAGGTTTACACCAGAACTCTCAGCCTAGCAGGCTGCAGGGGTTTTGAACAGATGGGGGAATCACCAAGCAGCTCACACAGATGCAACCCCAGCACCTGCCCTGCCAACTGGAGCCATGCAAAGCCTCAAGCTGATCACTCCAGCTAGAATAACAGCTGTAAGCTGCAGAGGAAGTCCTGTGGCTCAGACTAACCCACTGCATGCACAGGTATCCCCCACCAGGGAACAAATACCACTTCTACAGCCAAGAGCCTAAAAGGCACCAGTTGTTGGGATTCTTTCTGTATAGCTACCTCCTCAACACACCCACCAGTCCAGAGCCAAGGCTTTTAAAAGCAATATTCATAAAAGCCACAGAGAATCAGTCCTCCATGGTACAAGCAAAGCAGCTTTTATTACCTTTATGATCTGCCAACAACACCACCTCACAAAGTTATTCCCCCTCAAACCCAGATGTTATCATCTTGCCTTCTCTCTGCACTTTCACCCAGGCTGCAGAACAGAACAAATTATTGTCTAGAATGTCAGAATAAACATGCATTCACTACTTAGCAATTTGCCTCTACAGCAGTGAAGCTAATGCAGCCCTTGCTATGGGCAAGACAGCACTGTGTCCGCTACAGGTGCAGCTAGAAATTCACATTTCAAAGCCACTAGCTGACACAGATGCCTGGCATCCCTATCAGTGCCACAAAGCAGACATGCACAACACCCAGGAGCATAGACTAAACTGACCACAGGCTTCCAGGACACTCTGCACACAAGACAAAAAACAGCCTTGAATTTTCAAGGAGACAAACCAGTGAGGTTCAAATCACAACACACTGATACTGCTGTTAAGAAACAGTGAGAAAAGAGGCACACTGAGACCAAACAGGTTTGTGAAGAACAGCACTGAGACCTGCTCCCTGGGAGCTCTCTGTGCACAGCAAGGACAAACAGCTTCTCAAAACAAAGCTGGACAGCAAAAAGCAGTCTTGATCAGGTGGAAGCTTTGTGCCCAGGGCCTGGCTTGCTGAGAAACAGCCACAGAAGCACACAGAGAGGAAGAGTATCAAACATTTGTGTGAAAGGCACTCTATACACCTCTGTGCTAGAAAGGAACAGCCAAGGTTTCACTAAGAGTCATCCAGACAAGCAGCAAGATAACTTCTACCATTAACAAGCTTTGCCACAAGAGGTTAGACAACATAGTTGAGAGCCAAGCAGAGTAAGACATGCTCTGCTTTGATCCCCACTACAGTAGCATCTACAAGGGCTGTTCTCATACACACAACAGCTTCCCCCAAGGACTGCCTCCTTCCCTCAGCTTTGGCAGCCCTTGTTTTGAAAAGCAAAGCCAAGACACAGACTGAATGACCTTCCTACAGTCACATCTAGTTGCAGTTAAGACAAGGAACAGAAAACTAGTACTCCAACTCAAGAGAACATCCTCCACCAGGCAAAGAGAACTCTGTGTTCTGCTCAACTGGAAATACTGGGAGGGAACTGATGTGCAAATTCCTTTCCTGCACCCCTGAACACTAAGGAATTCTTCCTAACTCTGCATTTCAACAAGAAATGGCATACGTAGTCAAGCTGGCAACAAAAGAGGAGGAAACCACAGGGTGACAGCCCTAGGATTTGTGGAGATACACAGTCCAATCCTTGTCCCAGAGACATCAGGTTTCCAACTGACAGAATGATCCCTATGCCAAGCTACTGCCCTTGATACAAGAGACACATGCAGATCCAGGAGCTTCTGCCAGGAACTGCTGCTATTTATACCCAGGGAGTCAAAACCAGCCACAGCACATGGTAAGTTCCTCATCCTCATTGCCAGGTGGCAGCAGAGGTCAAAGGCAATCAGGACCTCTGCAGGTATGCAAGCAGTGATTTGTCTGCTGAAGAATGATTTGAAGGGATCTTCTAGGAAATATTCAGCTCTGCTAACAGTAATGCACAGGGCCCACAGGTTCAGAGGCAGCTTCCAGCCAGGGTACAAAATGCATCAGCAAAGTTAAGCAGAATCCATGAGAGGGACAATAAAAACCCCACAGCAAAAGAGCTGAAGACAGAATCACTTGCAAAAGCAGTGAGTGACATGCCAGCATATCACCTTCAGCAATCCCCAGGAGAAGCAAACTCAACAGCCTTAATTTCCAGGAGACAGTAAGCACCTGCTGAATCAAACAGCTTCTTCCAAGTGTCTCAAAGTGGCTGCCCCAAGTTAATCATCACTTCATGAAGTTGAACCAGCCATTTGCATGAAGAGCTCCACAGAAGCACTGCAGTTAGAAATCAGAATTTTAAAAAGGCTAGTCATTACAGCTGAAACATTAAACAATTTAAAGTAATTAATGTTTTAATTAATGCTTTTTATTACTTCTAGATGTTGCTAAGGGCACCTGGGATACCAGCCCTGATCTCACTACAGTCTCCCCAGACACTAGAAATACCCTAAATAAGTTTTTCACACCAGTTAAGTGCACATGAAAGACAAGAGCTGTAGATAAGAGGGGTAGGCTGCTTCTAAGGCACTACGCTCTTCAGAGAACTCCACTACTGCAAAAGTATAGAAATACCCCTGAAGTCAGCCTGCAATGTTTTCATGAGTGCAACACCCTCAGCATAGCAAATCAACAGCTGCTGGCCCTGAACAGCTCTGGTTGCAACCCTCAGACTCACTCCTGGCATGGTTAACTCCCATCTTCAGGAACTGGGAAGCCAAGTACTGTGGTGGATCTGAGCTGCAGGTACCTTCATCTCACACCTGGGTGGGGAGGGGAATTCCTGTTGTCTAATTCCAGGCAGTGTGGAATGTCTCAGTTAAAGCCAAGGCTTTAGAGGCAGTTGATGATTTTCAGTATGAGCATCTTAAGGAAGGACTCTGGTTCCTAAACTCAGTGTGACTAAAGAGAGCACACAACTGGGCTCCTGCAGCACTGACCATGCAGACCCTCCAAACCAAACAATTTCATAGCACCACTGTAGGAAATACTGTTGCAACTCTGCTGAGATTCACCTGCCTAAACCCCCCACGAGAGCTTTCAAATGTCCTTCAAGAGCTCAATGAAGCAGAGCTGAGACGATGAGGGGTACCAGGACAGCAAGCAATGCAGTAACAAGGTGGATTCCAGCAAGCTTCAAGCACAGCTGAAGTTCTGCAGGCTTCTTGCTCCTTTTAACTTACTAAAAAGTTGTCATTTCCTTCACTGCACTAGGCAGCACATGCAAGCAAACCTGTTCATCAAGAACTATCCTGGGCCATCAAGATGCATATAGTGAAGGGATACTGCCCTTTTCCAGAATCACAGGGATTACTAAATGACAGGCCCTGTAGCTCAGTGGCTGCCTGCACCATACTTAACCCTTTACACAGCAGCTCATTAAAGACTAGAGAGGCTCAGTGACTCCAACTAGGTCACACAGTGGTCCCCCAGGGCAGAGGAGCAAGCTCAGCTCAGTTGCTCTGCCAGCTCTGGTCCATGTGCTACCATGAAAAAGCCATACAGCTCCCCACAAGCTGTGCTGCACTCTAGCTCTCCATGAGCTCTTCCTTGGCTCTCCCATGCACACACATATGGCTCTAACTCCATAGATCATTCACAGGCACAAAGCAAACAGAAGAAAAGTAAAATTACCATCTCCTGCTACTACTTTCCCCAGCAACAAGCCATTTCCTTTCACCTGAGACAAAGTCCACAGAGGCTCTGATAACACTCAGCAGGTGCTAGCACAACCCCCGACCTGACCAAGGCAGCACATGGCCCTGGAAACACAGAAAGTCACAATTAACTCCATTTTGCAGTCCCCTGACTTTTCCACAACAGATGGACTGTGGTCAAATGCAGCTTTTGTTGCTCTTTCCTACTATTACAGGTGACTTTCCAGAAAAGGATGCCCTTACCAAGATGCCTATTCATTTGGTGCTCCCTGCTTCATGGTGTAACTTACTAGGCCACGATAAAGAACTCAGCCAGACACAGATCAAGTTGCCCAACTCTGGAACACGAGTAACTAAGAGCTCACTTGCTTGAAGGACAGGAAAGAAGAAGAAAAAGTCAAACAACAAGGATTCTTCCAGTAAAGCAAGGCTAGTGAAACATTACTTCCTCAGTAGCAATGTAAGTTAATTCCTTTGCTCCTGACTGTATTCCATGCTGGCTTATAAACAAACAGAAGGCACTGTAGGAAAAGTTTGCTACCAGCAGTTTTTATTGGCTATTACCATAGCACAAGGAAGCTTTGCCATACCAGACATGCAGGATCCACTACAAGGCAACCTTAATCCTTACTACCAAGGCAGCAACACTTATGTCATCTCTTCTTTCATTTCTAAGCAGCTACTGTGTGGTTTGCAGCAAGAATTAATCACAATTAACACCAACTCACATGGTTCCTTTGGCCTGCCCAGCTCCTTTCTCCCACAAACGGACAAATTGGCTTTGCTACCGTCGAGTGGCCAATAACTAGCACAACGTGCATAGAAGCACCGAAAGGCTCCCAAGCACCGCTCGTACCGCTCGCACCGCTGCCAGCCCACAGACCTCACATGCACCCACCCCCGGGGCCGCAGCCCGCCCCACTCTGCTCGCCGGAGGAGCCCAGCCGGGCCCAGTGCCCTCGGTGCCGCGGGCAGCCCCGCACCGCGCCGGGCGCTCGGGCAGGACGAGGGCCGCAGGTGACCTCCGGAGCCGGGCCGGGGGCCGAGCGCGGCAGCGCTGACCTTGACCGCAGCCGGGCTCCAAAGAGCAGCGGCCCGCGGCCCCGCACTGAGGAGAGCTCGGCCGGCTGACAGCCCGGGGCAGCGGGCCCCGTCGCTTCCCCAAGGGGTCGGGCGACGACCCGCGGCGGCACTTACAGATGGTCCTGTCTGGCGCGGCGCGGCTGAGCCGCCCTCCCCGCGCCGGCCTCCGGCGGAGGTCTCAGTACCGGTGCCAGCCCCGGTGCCACCCCCAAGCCCACGTGCAGCCCGGGCCGGGCCGCGGGGCTGGGACATGCAGCAGCTCCCGCCGCCACGCCCGCCCGCCACGCCCCTCTCGCGAGAGCGCCGCGTCTCGCGAGATCTGCCTGCCTGAGGGCGCTACGCAGGCGCACTGCTGCGCCGCGCCCCAGCAGTACCTGGGGTAGCGGCGTTGCCCCTGTTACGCTTTGGGTTAGGTGTGTTTTTTGGGGCTGAGAGGTTGATTCGCTTCTTTCCTTTACTCTTTCCGCGCCCGGTACTCGCGGAGACCCGGCTTAGAGGGGGACTCCGCTGTGCGTGAGGCGGGTGGAGCGTAGAGGTACCGCTGAGGCCTGGTCAGGCTTAGCCGCGCCGGCTGGGCCTGCTCCTGGGTCCCTCATCCCTGGGCAGGAAGCGCCTAGCGCCTCGCGCCTCGCCACGCGTCGGGCTGGGCCTCTGCCAGCGGCCCTGGAGCTGCGCTAATGGAAGGTTTCCCACTTGCTGGCGTGGCGCGGCCCTGCCGGGTCCCCCTCCAGCCCGACGGCGTGGCGAGCACTCCCCGCCCCTCGGAGCTTTCCGGCCTGCCGTGGCGAGGCGCTTTGCCGCCAAGCTCCGGCGAGGTGGCGAGCTGCTTCCTCGCCTGCCGGCAGGACCTGCGGTGTCTGCTGCTTGGGCCCGTCCTTGAGTATCTGATTCAACTGTTCAAAGTGCTGGGAATTGCTCTTTACTTCTGTCGCCTTTTAAAAGATAGCGTCTGAGCACCCTCATCAGCTCCAGCTACTCGGCCGCGATCTCTGCTGGGATCACTAGGCTCATCTTAGCCCCGGAGCCAAAACACAGACACTGCTAGCTTCAGCTGTGCTCTTCAAGTTAAGAGAAGTGAACCTGTGCTTTGTCTATAGACAGAGTTTCAGACAGATGCTTAGCTGATGACAAAATATTAAGCAGTAAGCAAACCTATGGGATAGCAGCTACAGCAATGTGGGACTGGAGCTGCCATCTGCCAAGACTGAACCAGAATGAGAGATGAAAAGCTGTGTGCAGGTGAGGTTACTGCTTAGCTACAGTAGCACAAAGTTGGATTTAATGGAGACTTTTCATTTTATTGTGAAATACTTGAGACATTTACCCCTAGAGCTTTAGTCATCCTTAGAGAAAATACAGTGTGTAAATAATTCCTGTGTCCCAAAGAATCCCTGAAGCTTTGGCAGGGGATACACAATAGAACAGGCTGGCTGTTTGTAGCTGGTGCTGGAGTGCTTTTTGGGGAATGAGGGTTTGACAGTAGCTTTCAGGACAGCTCTGGGCAAGTCACTTGGAAAAGACTGTGAGAAATAGTAGTTATTGTAAGGAGCTTGGGAGTTTGCACAGCAGACTGGTATGAAAGAGGAAAAGGATACAAGGTGTGGCTGGAGCAAACTGAGAAGCAGCCATGCCTTGGGAAAAGTTCTGTGCTGACCATAATGGGGAATTGTTGTTAATTTCTGTGTTAATAACACTGTGACACCCAAGAGGGGAGGAGTTTGGCCTCCAGGCTGGGTCTGTGTGGGAAGAGCAGCTTGGGAGTGGTGTGTCTGCTCTCCAAATAATCAGCACAGTTGCATGGAAAGGCACGGAGTCACAGGAGTCAGCTTCTCCTTCCTGTGCGGCCTGGCACTGTACTTGCACTGCTGCCTCTGGGCACTGGGGTGACACTGCTGTACCCACAGCTTTTAGGATCTGGTTCTGTGTCGTGTGCAATGAAGAGGAAACAGTTGTTGGTTTGTCACTGGGCTTGTCTTTGTGGTAACAGAGATAGCTCTGCATTTCCCAGTGGAACATCCTGGGCTCCGTTTTTATCTTTCAGAAACTCAGAGGCAAAGTCAGAGGGAAAAAAATAGGCCAAGAGGGGTGGCTCATGCAGGTGTGCTCTGGGGCAAGAAGAGGTAGCTGGGGACAGGAGAGCAAGGAGAAGTGAGAGTGTAAACCAGAGTAATTCCTGGTGGGAGTATCAGCCTCCTTACAGCTCTGAAAGCTTGATCTTCCTTTTTAATCCCAAATTAGCCAAGTCTTCCATTCTGAGAGCCTTATCCAGTCCTGTGAGCTTGGCCTGGCTGTGACCATGCTGTCTGCAGGGAATCTGTTGTAGACACCTTACCATAGGGACACCAGGGTAGTTTATTGGCATAACTAACCAGGCTGGCTGGAGTTAAACCTGCTCAGTTGTTTATTTACACATGATGCAGCGCTTAGTTCATTAGAGTGTGTAAATGAGTAACTTAGAGAAATCACAGAATCATGTTTGAGCAGCTTTGTCCTTCCTAAATTACTGATTTGTGCATGTTCCTGAGAAAATTTCTGGTTTTACTCAATCTTTTTGTTTGGAGCAGGCCGAAATTAATAAATATCTGCTTAAAGACTACAAAGTGCTCCACACGTGAAGTGGGAAAAGTGCAACTGCTGAGACTTTGCCCTGCTAATGTCTTTAATCTGAGGGTCTCAGAGGTTTGCTTGTTAAGGATTCTGCTGACAGATGTCCATCCCTGACCCTGATCCTGTGTCAGGCACACATGGTGACCATGAACATTTCAGTCTCTTGGGACAAAATCTGTGTCTTGCTCTGTGTGCAGTGCATAGCTGAGCTCTTACAGCAGTCAAAGTCCATGAGCTTTATTATAGTGAAAATAAAAATATATTCTGTGGAGTAATAAAATGATACAGGTGTCAAATAAAAGAAGCACTGCTAACAGAGCAACAAACTGCTTCTGTGTCTCATGTTCTTCCACCAGAAATGGTTCATGGCTCTGAATTTTTCATGAGTGGAGAGCAGCTTTCTATCCTGCTGGTTCAGTTCTCATCATGATTTATAAAGCCAACAAAGGTTCCTGGCAAGAAAAATTGGCACCATACAAAGTAAAAGAAATAGTAAAAATGAGAAAATAAAGGTAGGGTACGTCAGTATCCTCAGGCCAGTTTCTTCTTCTTTGTTGTAAATTACAGGTATAGCCATTAACATCTCAAACAGAACTGGAAAATGAAGGCCAGCAGAGGTGTTCTTGTGGAATTGCTTTGCAGGGTGTTTGATCCAGAGTGCTGCAGCAGGTTCCTAGAGCTCACCTGTATGTAAGTGCTCTCCTCTGTTGCCTTTTGTGTGCTGTGGTGTCCCCCTCCTCAGCCCAGCAGGACTCTCCTATCCCAGCACTGCACCAGGCAAGAGGCCCAGTCACTCTGAGAGCCAGGCTGCCTGGGAGCAGGCAGCTATGTCTGCACAGCAGCTGATGAAGGGAGTAACAGGAGCTTTTCCCTCTTTCAGGAATTGTGTGAGACCAGGAGTTCAAAACAAGGGTGGACCTGGCTGGAGGGAGAGCAGAGGAGACACAGCCCTGGAGAAAAAGATCCTGAGCAGCCTTTGGAAGGAGAGAGTGCACAGAGCAGTGCTGGCCTCCTCTCCTCTGCCCTGAGCATCTCTGCATGTGGGTAAGTCAACATCCAGCAGGATTGAGCAGCACACAGGCAGCCGTTGCTCTTTGATCTCTATTTGGGGCAAAACCAGGAATTCTTTGCCTTGTTTTGTTTGCTGCCTCAGCCACCCCAATGGCCTCCCTTGTGGTTGTACCTTGGGGCCTTTAAGCCTCTGCACGCTATGTGCTGCTCTTTGGCTCAGAGCCACTGTTCCTGCTCTGTCTCTGCCCCACGTTCAGTCATGTCTGTTTGTAGATGATTGGGTGGGGGCCTCATGCTATGCAAAACCTTTCATTGCACTCTCTTTGCATGTACTGCCACTGCAAGCAGAGCCCAGAGCCTCCTCTTTCACTGGCCTGATGCTGCACTAAATGCAGTGCAGGCCTCTCAGGACTGAGTGGCTGTCTTGTGAAGGGAATCACAAAGAAAGGGGGGAAAACCCCCAGTGGCTGATACTGCAAGAAGCTGGAGAGCACAGTCAGCAGTGGAGGAACTTCACAGAAAGCAAATAAGGGAATGGAGCCCAGAATGGGTGAGGCAGAGGCACCTACTGCCCCTTCCCCCAGTGTATCTTAAATGTCAGTGGCCTCAGGAAGCAGAGTTGATAAGCAAGAGCCTGGAAAGCTTGCCGCACTCTTTAGACCTATCTGCTTCATTTCTCTGTCTCCTCAGGCCCTGGAGGAGGTGTGGATGATGAGTTCTTCAGTGTATGCAGTGTGTTCTACTGAGCACCCTGATCTCCTGGCAGACCTCCAGGACACTAAGTGGGGGTAGAAACAGTGGAACAGCTATTTCTAGTTTTTCTGAAGGACAGTTGGCTATGAGAAAAAAAAAAGATTAAACTCCAATGTAATAGTTGAATGGGATTTTCTTGAACATATAGTTAGTTACTCATAGCTATTTATAGCACTAGCATTTGAATATCCCCAAAGATGCAGTCATCAGCCTTTGTTCATTGCTGCTTTGAAGAACAAATCCATACTTGTTTTAACAAGTTCCATCACAGGAGATGTTACTCTGCTCTCTCCACCCACACAACTCTGTGATTTATTCTCATTTAAGAACTTGTTAAACATAGCAGCAGTCAACTGCAGAAACCAATGTGCCAAGATACATGAAGCTCCATTCATGCAGGCCCAGGAGCCCTGCACTGAGGCACCTGCTCTCTATGGCCAGGGGGCTGGCTGGCCTCTAGCATGTCTCGTGTGCAGGAACAAGAAGATGTCTCAGAAGAGGTCAATGCAGTCACACTTTAATGTGTTTTTACATCCTTTTACGAGTCACAAAGCCAGAATATAAGTACTTATACATTTTTAATAGGAAAGTAATATATTCCCCTAAAAGAAAAATAGATTTGATTAATCATTTGTCATAAAAGTTGCCTGACAGTTTAACCTTCAAGCTTCTAAGCTAGAAAAGCTCAAATAGACAAATTATACTGAAATGTTCTTTAAAGACCAAGCAGCTGTTTTATTAAAATATTAAATTTACATTTTAAAAAGAAATATTCTGATTTATTATTCAATTACGATAATCTTATTGAAGTGACATGAAATTCATGACAATGGGCTTTATTCTGTCCCAGATTCTGTCCTCAGTTATCCACAGGCAATCAGGTTTGCCATTAGTTAGCACTGTGCAAGATCACACACACAGAGAAGCACCATTCTGGAAAGACAATTCCAAGACCCTGGATTTCAACTCAATTCAGATTTTTCCCAGAGAAAGGACTCAGGGATTCAGGGCTGGGGCCAGCACCCACTGCAAATGGGCCCTGGGGTCAGACCCAGAAGACCCATCCACCTCTCACTGGCACAAGAGACACCACAACTTTGTCCCCACTGCAGAAGTGAATGACCTTCCAACAACTTGAAGCAGGTTGAATTTACATTTTACTTCCAAAAAAACCAAAAAAGAAACAACAAAAAAAAAAAGGGAAAGTACATACATGAGGGTCAAATGGGGTAACAACAATCCTCTGAAAGCAGCTTTCTACCCTTTCTCCCTACAGTTCCTGACTGCTTGAGTCAGCAGGACTCTTGCCAGCTGTCACACACTTCCTTACAATATGACCAGGACTGTGGCTCCAGGGAATGCTGTCCAAGCTGAGGCCCACATGGAGATGGTCAGATATCATACACAGGGTAAGTTTATAGTCCACAGCATTGGGTTTGTAACTGATGGAACGCAACAGCGGGAAGGAGGAGGAGTAGTTAACAGTTACTAACACTAGAATAATCAAATCTGTATGTTATACATATACAGCAACTAACTGCTTTACAAAAAAAGCCAAATAATACAATATATTGTCACATGTATTTACAGTGTAGTAAATATACTTTTCTGTCAAATTTTACACAAAAACTATTTACAGGTGAATATAGGGCATAGAAACAAAATGGAGGGACCAACACTAGAAGTGACTTCCTGTGGGTAGGGGTGTTGCATAACAAGACAACGTGCTTGAGTAGGGATGGGGAAAAAGGAACCTTAGGATGAAACAGAAAAAGCCCTAAAACCTACAACCTGGTTAGGAATGGAGCACAGGAATGCTCCCGGGTGCTCTGTCCACAATACTCACTGGAAAGGTTTCCTGTTCAGGGAAACCTCATGCACATGAAAGCAGAGACACTGGCATAATTAACAGGGAGATTATGCACTACTCAAATTCTACTGAGTGATCTGTAAGTCAGGGAAAATACAAACACAAAGCAAATGTTAATCACCTTTACAGCACTGGACTGTTGTTAGTGCATAATGGGTAATGTATCCTAAACCAGGGGTGCTGAACATACAGTCCCTGGGATGGAGTTACATGGTCCACCTGTTAAAATCAAGAGTTTTTGGAATCAGAGATTGCTGCAGCTAAGTTTTCATCTCAGAGTACACATACTTTGTCCCAGCAGCCCCTCGAGCAGCAGTGGCTGCTGCAGTCTGCCTCTACAGCCATGGGGAGATCACAACCCCTAGAGCTGTCTCCTGCTCAGCTTCCGAACCCACAACCACTTGCTGGTCACTAGGAGTGTCAGTGGAGTAAGGGGAGGGAAGCAGGCTGCCCTGGGAACCCAGAAGTGCTCACAGGAACCAAAGAGAGCAGGATGGAGAGCATCCAAAATGGGAAAAGGGAACAAATAAAGGAGGATGTGAGAAAGAAAAGAGAAAGGCCCAATGCCAGGGAGCAGGCCAAGTGGCGAGCGCGACAGTAAGGCACTGAACAACTCATTAGCAATAGAAGTTTAATCACTCCAGAAAGGCCATGCCTTCCCCTTGATCTAAGCACAGGCCTCCCCACTGCTGCTGCTGCTGAGAGAGGACCTTCCACATGAAGTAAACCTTGGCCATTGATGTAACTACAGTCCAGTTCAGCCCCCCTGACCTGCTGTTGTTTGTAACCCTTGCTCTGAGAAAGTTCAGGTCCTCTCACTGAACCACGTGGTGAAAACATGACTCCTCCTCCTTCCAGGAAATAGAAGAAATGGAATTTTGTTGACTGACTTTATAAAGATACCAGATTTCTTCAGTTGGGTCTGAGAGCCTGGAGTAGTTCTAGCACTCATGTGAAAGGTAATTTCAATCACTGTCCATTCTATATCACACTATGTATTTCAAACAATGCACTCATTCTAATTTAGGGACACTTTTTTTATACAGGCAGTGCAAAACACTGAAAGACTTGCTCTCAAATGCACCCAGTCCAAAAAATCTGATTTGGTCATTCATCTGGAATTACTGCTTCTGTTTAAAAAGCATCTGCTCATAGGAGAAATGACTAAAAACTGTTTTTCTAACAGCAAATTACAAGACATTCTTTTTTCCCCTCCTACCTACAAATCATTAGACTTGTCTAACGCAAAAGGGGAAGGGCTGGGCTGGGCTTGCAGAGCAGCAGCAGTGCCCAGGGTGACTCCTATCTGATGGATGAGATGAGAAGGGTTCTAAGCAGTGACCCCCAGTCTGACACACAGAGAGCATCCTGGACATGGCAGGAGTCATGCAGTGCTAGCCTCCCCCTCCCTCCCGGAGCTCTGTGTCACCTCAGGGACTGCAATCCTACTGCAGCTTCTGCATGGCCAAGAATAAAACAGTTTGGGGAATTGCACGAGTCTGAGTAGTTCCCAACATGTCTGTCTCAAGACTGCTAATGCTAAGTTTTGCTCATTTTGGCAAACTATTTGCATATTAAGTTTGTGTTCATAGTTTTTCCAGGACTGTAAACAAATTAAAGAAATTAAATGGTTATTTTAGGAATCAATACAATAAAGGTATTTTTATTTACATACATGTTACATCATTACTGTGTGGATACATGTGAATTATGTGCTATAATCCATAAAATCTGAACACTTAACTGTACCATTCTCTAATCATTTAGCTGTGGAGTTTGATTTACTGAAAGCCACTAACAAAATTGCACTAGAGGATTTGATATCAGAGTGGATCTACTGTTTTGTCCTTTACAGCCACTTAGAGGCTGTTCCTTTCTAACATCCAACAGGGATCTGAGACTGGGCAGTTGAGCTGTTTTGCAGCAGGAGATGTAGGCAGCCCTCCAGTGAGCACCCAGGGGACAGGTCCTAAATCCCTGCCCGTGCAGGCAGCACCCAGCACCTCCACACCTCACCAGCATAGCAGCACATGGCCACAGTCGTGGTGATCACCACACGTGACTGTCCCTGCCAAGTCTTTCACAGTGACAGCAAGCTCAGTTGTGTGTAACCCCCAAGCCTGAGCCCTCCCACACTAACCCCCACCCCGGGGAAGTCGTGCAGGCCAGGGCTGAGTGCTGGTGTCTGCCTGGGAGCAGGCTTGCACTGCCAACACTCCGACATGACCTGGGCTCCACACAGTGTCAGTTAGCTTTAAATTCATGTACCTTAAGCAAATGTTGCTAGTGTGACATCACTGCTTGGGCAGCACAAAAGCAGCTCTGCCAAACGACCTCTCTTAGAGCTGGAAGTTAATGAATTCATTAAGTTCTCCCCTCTGTCCCCCACTGGATATCCTGCCAGGCATTCCTCGAAGGTGCGTGTCGTTGGGAAGGGCAAAACTAAAGGAAATGCTAAAGAGAAGCAAGAAGCAATTCATTTTCAGCACTGCTACACTAGTCAGTTCTCAACAGTTCTCCTTCCACTATCCAACCTTTTTTAGTGCAGTTAAAGTACAGCAAACCAAAATTTGCTTTGGAATAAAAAGCCAGTTTGTCCAGTCTGGTCCATATACAGTCCAAGAATGTGAAGCTATGGTCTGGGGAAAGAGAGACTCCTGCAGCCTCCTTGTCCTCTCAAATTTATTGCTAATGACTAGAAATTTAACCTAATCACCCCCTTCTGGTTAAGCTCATCATCCTGCAGCTAGCCCAAGTTTCTTTTAAGTATGGTAAAAAAAAGTCCACAGCTAAAAATCTTATAGGTTGGAATTAAAACCAGGATTATAGGAACTTCCCCTGGCTCCTAAAGCCTGACCACCTTGAGAAGTGTGCAAAGAGGATTAAGGATTAACACTTTCCTTTTGAGCAGAAACCAACAAGGCAGACAAGAGAAGCAAGGTGGAAGTGTCTATGGGCAATGGCTTTCGTGTTTGGACAAGGAACCATCTGCAGCATCAGAGAGCTCTGCACCTCCATCAGCTACAAGGTCCATCAGGATCCCTACGAGCAGTTCTGAAACACTGGCTTCAACCAAAAACAGAGGGAAAGAAATGAAGGCATTAAAATTCAGGCAATGTTTCAAGAGTTGATCATCTGGCAACACGGCTGACAGGATGGGAACGTTCAGAGTTAAGTGCAGCATCACAACCGGTGCAGGCCCTCGGCGAGAGGCCCACGGGTGTCAGTCAGTTCCCCCCACCCCAAAAGATATAAAATACAGGTTACAGAAGTAGTCAGACAATCTTTTTGATGCTGTGACGTTTGAAGCTGCCAGCACTTCGCTGCTTTTGCACCTGGCTGGCGGAGCCGTGGCGTATCCTGCCGCTGTTGGAGTGTCCAGCCGTGGGCGACAGCTCCACGTTCTCCTTGTCGATCCCTGGGGAAACAAGAGAGCCAGCTTAACCTCCCTGCTTGGGCTTTCCTGTCACTCAGCTCTCTGACGATGTGTTTTGCTGCAGACACATGGGGCAGCAGTTGGCCTCTGCACCAGCAGCAGCAGAAGACAACACCAGAGAGCAGGCAGGGAGCTCTGGCTGCCCCGAGCACTGGGTGGGCAGCAATTGGGGGCAGCAGAGCGAGGGGCAGGGGCAGCAGAGCTGGGGTCCATGGTCTGGACAAAGAGGGGATGTTGTGGTCCCCAGCACCACTGAATTCTGCCATGCTGCCAGGTGGTGGCTCATCCCAACCAGCATGTGGTGACACAAGCCAGAAGCAGCGGTGTCTGCCTGATGAAACACTGCAGAACCTAGGCACAGTGTGCTTTAGAAAGTGAGTAAAATGTTACTTGTGGTAGCTGAACCCCAGTAGGCAGGGGGAGAGGAAAGGAAGAGTAAGAGCAAGAAAAACCTGGCTGTTGTGATGAAAATAACACGTATGGGAAAGTGAGGGATTTGTGGAAGAAGAAAGCAAGCAAAACACCACAAGTGATGCAAAGGCAATGGCTCAGCACCCCCATGGGTAGAGCCATGCCCAGCCAGGTCCCAGGTGGGAGATGGTTGACCTCCCAGTGCCTTTCTTTCCCCTTTTCCATCACTGAGCAGGACACTGTCTGGCACACAGTAACTCCTTGGAGAGCTGAGGTCGCTGCCTGGCTGGGTCCCCTCCTGCCCACTCCTGTCCATTCCCCAGGGGCCAGGTGAGGGTCAGGGCAGGCCCTGCCCTGCCCAAACACCATTTTGGTCACTAACCTGGAAGACAGCCCTGTGCCAGCTGCTGTGAGGAGAACCAACTCTATCCCAGGCAGGCCTGTACATGGCTTACTACATTCCAACATGACTCTTTCAAATCATCTTTTTACCCCTCTTACAGTTGCAGACTGAATTTGCTGTTAGTTTAATCTGCCTCCAACAATAAAAGACAAAGCACTGTGGCCTACAGGCACTGGCTGATCTGCCTCAATCTCTGCTGCTCTCCTAGAAGAATAACATCAAACAAACCTGGAAAATGAAGTGCAGTGTAAACCTCATGCTGACATGATGAGCACACATGAAAACCTTGGTGATGAGCTGCTACTCCTAACAGCTTTGCACACAGTAACTTAAGATACAAAAGCTTTAATGCAGACAAGCTCCAAATCAATTATTACTTTTATGCTGCCACCACCAGGAGTTAATCACTCCTGTAGCAACATTGCAGTGTAGCTGTCACAGTGTTTCTGCAACAAACTGCGTGTGTTTGGCAACAGTCTCACCACTTAGGCACACAAACAGCACTGGAATGAGCAGCAGGAAGGGTGGGTTTATAAAAGAGGCTGTAAGTACCATCAGCAGCAAAAATCAGGATGTCTGAGAGTGAGTAACAAGGTTAGAACAAAATCCTATTGCTCTAAATGGTATCTCCCAGAGTTATGTTTCATTCCTAGAAGAAACTGATCCCCACTGTCATTAGTAGGAATAAAGAACACACTCCACATTTCACAGGTTCAGAACTCCAGCCAGAAGCTGGCTAGAGGCTACATCACCCTTCTTCTCCTTGTGGCAGTGTGAGCTTACAAAAACCATAACCTACCAGGAGAATAGGAAACAACCCTGGGATGTGAGCAAAAAAACCTCTTCTGCAGCTCCTTCTTACTTCTCCACAAAGAAGCAGAAATCAAATGGTGTTGAGCTCCCATTTTGTGGAACTCCTGTGTGTTGCAGTGGTTAACTGAAGTTACATAGGACTTCCAGTGAATTTGAAGAGCTCACCTGAAATAGTTCTTCATTTTAGCTCCATGCCTGCAGCAGAGTCCCTTCACATACCAAGCATCCCTTTCTTATTACCAAATTCACCTTACTCCTAAGGATGTGATTGACTTCCTTAGCCTGCTCTGCCATCAGATACTGTTAGCATCACACAAGAAATGCAACAGCTCAGCACTTCCACTGAAGCCATTCCCGTGTCAGAAGGGTCAGGAACCCACTCCTCATGCCACAAGCCCAGCCCTAGAGCAGACCAAGCAGCATCTCGTGCAAATAGGATGAAAGGAGAATGTACCTGGATGAGGAAGCTGCATGAAAACTGCAGATTTAGAGCAAGGCAGAGAAGCTTCACAAACACAGAATGAAAGAGAAAACATAAGTGAATAATGTTCATGAGAAGGGAAAAGGAAAGGAGATGCTGACAGACAGAACATTCATAAACAATGATCTTGCCTACTTGTCTCCAGGTGCAAGGAAAGAATTGTTCATGTATCTGCAATTTAATATATTTTGCAACCATAATAAACAACTCACTTGGCTGAAACTGTGTCTTGAGCTCAGTGTTAAGTCAGCAAGAATGTTCAGGGAGATATGTCAGACATTAAAAAAGCAGTAAGAGATGATGGGAAAACACAGCTTAGGTTAGACATTAAGCACAAGACTTTGATGAAGTAGCAATCACTTCAGGCTGTTTCAGACTCCAGTGGAACCCCTGGTAACTTCCTGCCCTTCATCTTGCTCTTCTAGGATTTAATATCCAGTGTATAAATGCATTACTGCTGACTCAGTCTCCTGAACAAGCTCACCAGTTCCTGCCTCCTGCTCTGGAGATGGGCTCCTAACCAGCCCTGCACAAAGGCTCTCTGCTTGCACAACCCTTGACAAGTTGGATCAGTTCCTTCCTCTTGGCTAACAAAGGAAGAGGGAATAGGAAGTGAGGTGTAAGGGAAGAAGACATTGACACAGCAAAACCCTTTCTTTGCTGCATCATCACTTCATCCTTGCAGAAAGAACTGTTGGAGTTGCCACCAGTGCTGCATCCTAAATGGAAAGGTGTTGCCCATCATGCACTTCACACGGACAGCAAGGGCTCCTGTTTTCATTTTACCCTGCTCTATATTAAGCAAGAAATATCCCCCCCACTACTCCCAAAGTATTCAAGCACAGATCACAGTCTGACCTCTGCAATGCTCCTCACACAGTGCCTGTGAGCACACTGATGGCTGGAAGAGCAGTTGCTTTCTTGAGCAGATGCAAGCAGAGCCAACAGAGCTGCTGTCAGGGCTAGCAGAAGACAGTGAGCAATAACAGAATGAAAAAACCCAAACATCTCTCTAAGTATTAGACCTAAACACAAGTGGTTTCTAGCCTTCCATCAAGGTTAGGAACAAAGCAGAATGAAAAGGCTGATGGACTTCAGTGTTCAGAACTGCAAGAGTTAAATCATCACTTAAGTAGTAATTTTTATGACAAAGAAAAGCACATAATTTCCTCAATATCAGACACTAATCCACACTCACTTCATGCAGTTTTCTGTGACACAAATTCCATTTTCTTCCTATGTTTAAGTCTCTCTAGCTTATGCTTTATCTGCTCTACTGAATAATTTCTACTCTTTTCACCCTCAAATTTTATGCTATTAAATTTAACCTCTGCATTCCCCCCAAGCCAGGAGGAATGCAGTGTGTTTACCCATTCACAGCCTTTGATGGCTGCTCTTTTCTTGAGTGCCTTCCTTCTAGCATCAGCATATTTCTGGCAGTGCAACACTCTGAGCTGACTCAGTATTTCAGATGTATCCACAGGAATACTATTTTTTCCTTCAAGGGAGAGCATGCCCTCTGCATGCTGCTGCCCATGGCACTGCCCTTAATTCATCTGTCAGCTGAAACGGAGCCAGCCCAGACACCCTTGCCTGGCACAGTTCTCAGTTTGTGCTGCCTTGCAGTGCCCAGGCAGGTATGATTCTCCTTGCAAAGCACCATCATTAGCCACTGAGTGTTTGTCAGGGCTCCACTGCTGCATGTGCTCCACACTGAGGTGCAGCTGTTGTTATTTGTTCTGAGGCACTTCATGCTATTTCTTTCATGTATAACGACTTGGAAGACAGATTTTGTGCTGGACAAAATCCAGCATCTGAAATACCAGTGTAGTAAACACTTTCATATTCATTTGACTCCAGGATGCAATGATGTCTGATGCACAAACACATGCAGTGAGACTATTTGGCTACCAAACCAGTTCAGTCAGTCAAAGTCCCCATCCCATGTAGTACCCAAAGAGCTACTGACCTGGGGAGTGCTGGGAGGTTGCAAGGGAGGTCATGGAATTGGACAGGTTGAGGTTAGCAGTGATGCTGAGCTGGCTCTGCACTGCAGGAGGGTATGGAGAGGTGGGGGTCAGCAGGGACTCCTCGCTGGCCTCCTCGTCGATCCCAGGCAAGTACGTGTCGATCAAGGCATCCAGGAACTTCACTATCAGCTCAGCATAGTCTGGGATTTGTGTTTGCTGTGGTGGGGGTGGGGACAAAGAGAGAAAAGAAAACAAAGATTGCTTCTTTTCTTTCTCCTTTTCTGTCACTATGGTCTTTGTCCCAGAACTCACTGCTTTTGCCTGAAGATTTTAAGCAGCATTGGATGTTCCAGCCCAAGGTAGCTGCCACAGCTCCCCACACCCACACAAGGTATGCAGGGTACAGCTCTTACCTTCGAAAATGGGCCAGCAAACCTCCACAGGCCATTGAATCCAAAACCTACAGCAACAAATTCAATGTTACCACAGGAATCAGGCAGAAATCAACGAGGCAGCACACAGAGTACATCGCTTGGCTTTACTTAGGCATGGAAATCAAGTGTTTTGATGGGGAGATGCAACCCTAACCTTTGCAGAAGCCACAGGTAACAAATTGAAGGCATTGTAATTTGTATAGGAAATACCCTAAGTTGTGAAAATGTCACTCTCCAAACTGTCACACAAGAAAATTCTTACTGATGCTTTCAAAGGACAACAGAGCATGTGATACACATCTCACTTGACATGATGATGTCAGCAATGCAGTTCTGAAACACTCTCAGCAGTGAATCTAACCTGAAACACAGCAGCTTGAAAACAATGGAAAACTACTCACTTTGTAGGTAAGAGGTTTGGTACTGGGGTGGAGACTCTTCATGGTAGACAACACTCTGAACTATCCCATGGATTGGGTTCAACAAGTTTGGATCCTGGCAGAGTGATAAAAGGGTATTGATCTTGGAATCCAATAAATTATGCCTGAAGAAAAGAGAAGTGCCCTAGTTATCATTCATTAAACAAATCTGCAGTTCCCAGCTGACTTCAGCAAACAGATCAGGTTGGACACTCAGAATCACAGTGGCTTTAGAGCTTGAACACAACTCCTGTGTATGTTCCGTGAGGACTCCTGTGATGTGCAACACGAGCCACATAAGCCATTAAAGCACTCACCTAGCACCTTCAACTGAAAATACTTCAATTATTTCCATGAACTGTGCTTCAAATCACTTCTGCTAAGCACTTGGGGTACTCACCAAAAACCTGAGTCTGACTGGGTGAAAGCAGTATTTAAGAGACAAGTATAGAGGGGCTTGCAGAGAAGGTCCATGAAGGTATTAAGATGTCCTCCAACAAGCAGCAAAGCTTTGCAAAGCCACCAGAGCAGAGTGGTTGGTGGCAGCAGTGACAGTGACAGCTCTGAGGAGCTGCTGGCTGCAGATCCAAGCTCCCTAACAACAGAGGCATGGAGCTCTCCCACGCTCTGCCAGCCTGCCTGGAGATGTGATGCTGAGGAGTGCTCCTGAGGACTCTGCAGCAGAGCTAGCTGAGGGTGGCTGCTCCACGAGGAACATCACACTCCTCTAACCCAGGGGAAAGGGCCAGTTCTCCAAGTGCTGTGGACAACTGTCTCCACAAGCCATGGTCACAGGTAGCAAGCTGCACAGAAGTTCCTTGGACATGCTTGTCCTGCTCCAGAGACCTTTCAGAGGAAGAGCCAAGTACAGACTCATCACAAATGGAGTTGTGGATACTTACACAACAGGAAAGACCTTTGGGAAGACAACACTGGCTTCTGCTAAGTACTCATAGAGAATCCTCTGGTCAAACTCATCAGTAGTGTACTTCACTAATGTTGCCTGCCATAACACAAAGGATTCAATTAGCATGTTCCAATTTAATGAGTCATTACAGCTTGCTGTGGTTGTGTAAGGGTTTAACATTTCTCAGCAGTAGAAAGCAGCACTACAAAAAGATTCATTGATGTCCTCTGGACCAGGGAATCAAGTTCTTTTCTAGGAACCAATACAAACCAGCTGGCAATAGCTTCTGCTCTGCCAAAAAAAAATAGGGAGTCAGCTTTTGACAGAAGTGGGCACCTGAGTCTATCAGGAATGGTAAGTGTATGAGTAGAGCTGAAGGAAGCTCCCTCACACTCTACCTGTATCACTAGTTACTAATTTTTAAAGGGAATTATGCTGGGATTTGCACAGTTTAACTTCTTGGACTTGAAAAGTGTAATATATATAAAATCAGTTTGGGGAAAAAAGTCTGGCAGGAAAAGGGACAATTGCTGGACATGTTCTACCAAACAATACTACTGACTTTTCACTAATCTGTTTCTCCCAAAGAGCATTTAAATAGATTCCTACAAGTGATTCCTAGAAAGCTGCAGGAACACAGCAATGAGAGAACAGACTTGCACATGGCAGGGCCTCTGCTCCATGGGAGCTCAGGAACACTGCAGGGGACATCTCTGCTCCTTTGGCAGACAAAAGCACACCAGAAAATGACAATACAGAGAAAGCAAGCTTACAAGAACTGTGAGCAGCAATGCTTGGATTTTGGGGTCAGTCAGCACTTCTTCATCTAGGAGGACATTTGACTCAGACACAGAGACTTTTCTCAGGTGTGGGTGCTGCTGTGGGGATATCCTCTGGGTCTCTGCCAGGGAAAGAAAGAGCAACTCAGCCCAAGGGAAACACTGAATCCAGGAAGAATCCTTTGTCTATACATACAAAGCTTTTACAATGAGCATTACTCTTAAATATTTGTCAGTCCTGTTTCTCACCCATTTCATAATCATTCTCAGCCACTCTCCTCATTTTGGGAGGTGTTGTGATCCCAGATTCCAGGTCTTGCCTTTTGGGAGCCTTTGTGTCTGATATCAAATGGTCAAAGCTCTTCCTTGTACCTAAAAGCAATTTATCGGGCAATTAAAAACATGAAACCCTCCATGTTCTAACTTTTCCCCATTTTCTGGCCAAGCTACTCTCCTATCTACACCAGGAATCTGGGGACATTTCCACCCTTTTCAGGGATGGCATAGCAAAACCAATCACCCCATGGTGCTCTCCAGGCCAGTTTGCAGACAGGAGGGAAGCATGCAGTTGATTCCAGTGTGTGAGCTTGGGGCATGCTAGGGCTTCTGGCCACCACATCCCACTGAACTAACATGCCCAAAGGAAGCAGGAAGAGGACTGTAGTGGAATAAATGTTCTTCTTCCAGAGAGGCATAAGATGTAAGAGGGTATCCACAGGTCATGCAAAGCAACTCATCTTGCTTCTCTGGTATTAGGACTTTGCTTGTACCCATGATGCACTGAGAAGCCCTGAATAAAAACCAGATTGCTTACAAAACGACAATGTTTTGGGACTCTCTCTTCTAGTGAATATTCAGTACAGCAGCTAAGGGATGCAGCTACATGGTTCTGTTCAAAGAGGGCAGGTGGCAGAGAATTCCCACTGTGACTCCAGTATCTGGAGGATCTTTTTTCCCCTCCCTTTTGTTCTCCACTTCAACATGCACACTTTGAGAGCCACTCCTGCTTCCCCCTCTTTGTGATCAGAAGAAGTGAGCTCACTCTCTAGCTGTACCCTGTCTGTCATTTGTGCTCTGTACAAACTGATTCCTTTGAATCAGGAGCAAGCACTTCACCTCTCAACAAATACCACTATCATTCTGATCCAGTAACACTTCCTGGGCTACTCTGGAGACAAATGAGTTCTCTTAATTACCTAGAAGCTTTTTAGTGTTGGCTTGGGAAGGTTGCCCCATGTCCAAGCTCATGGACTTGCGTGTGCGAGGGCTGATCTGTCCCACAGTCGGGTAACTGGCAGCCAGTCTGTCTGAGCCCTTGGGTGATGACCATGGCTGATTCTCCTTTAGTGTCCTGCAAGGGCAGGGAAAGGAAAGGAAGAAAAATCTTTAAAACTCTGCATATTTAGGCATTCATTTCTCAACTAGCCAAATTAGCCTTTACTAAACCTCTCTTTCCTAACAGGTTATGCTCCCAAACAACACGTGCTAAGCAACAGCAATCCCTGTGCTTGTGAAAGCATCAGAGCTAGGGAAAATTAACAAGCTGACAAGAATGTAATGCTGAAGGGATAAAAAAACAGAGCAATGAGAAGAACAGAAGCAAATCAGCCTGTGAGGCAGGATGGAGAGACCTAATCATCAGCTACTCTATCCTGGATGCTAAAGAGAGACAATGAAGTGCTCACTACTGAGAGAAACTGCCTCTCCATCTCACTTCTGGGTTGATTTCTTAGCTTATCTGTCAAGATCTTTCAATGACATGGACCAAGTGATCACTTAGTACATGGCCTGAAGCTCTTAAAAGGCCAAACAAATTTTGTCTAAGATGTAAATGAAAAATGAGATGTTAGCAAAAAGTTACACAACCTCCAGAGCAGTTAAGCTCTGAAATAGCTTTATGGATCTCAAAATTAAATCAAACTCAACCCCAGAGATCTCTGTGACTCTGGATCCCAGTGTAAGCAGCAGATTGGTCTGGAAGCACTCACAGAGCATTCACTTACCTTTAGGCACATGGGTTTCAGCTTTCAATATGCCACAGGTTACCTTTAGATCATTTACTAAAGGAAAGAGTGAAATTGGGATAACTTCTCTAAAGAGAACCAACCTATAGCTAGTGTCACTGTGCTGTATGGGATATGTATCCATAGGAACATTTTCCATTGAGACATCTGTCAGCAGCAGAGATTTCCTGTGCTTGAGGCTGCAGCGGCTCCGCACCTCCTCAGACACTGTCAGCAAGGCTGCAGGCCAAACAGAGCTAACATCAATTCCTCCACAGCAGGAACACACTGCAATATCCCATCCATTTACATTATTTACTGAGCACAAGCCCCACCAGTAAGCTGCAATTACACCTTAGTCAATGCACAGATTAGAAGCAGGCCACTTCAAAAGAACTGCATTTCCCATCCAGTGAGAGATCACTTGAACATTTGCCCTCCCATGGCCACCTTCTCTGTTTCTAGACCACTAGAAATTGGGATGTTCTACAGCACATGCTTCAGGATTCAAACCAAGAAACCTTCACCCTCCTGAAGCATTTTCCAACCTAGGGTAGGTTGGTAGGCCCAACTCAGCCTCTTGGGCATCTCCAGTTCCAAGCTTCCCTCCTGTTGGTGCAATGTTACCAACCCAAACCCCCAAGCACCCTCCCAACACTCCATTCCTTTGCAGCTAGCACAAATTCAAGACAAGACTGGGGTGTTTAATTTTACCTGCTAGGTAAGCCACGCTCTGGGTGTTCACCTCAAACTTGTCACAGTTCCTGTGCTTGTTAACCAGAGCTAGTAGTGTATGTAAAATCCTCACTGTCCTTGCTACAGTGGTAGGAGAAGGGTGCCTGTACCCTAAGAAGTGAGGGGAAGAAACAGGAAGCATTAATATTTCTAAGTATTTTTCAGCCTGTTCTCAGGAGACTTCACATCAAGGGTAAGGAGGCACAGTGCCAACAGCAATTGCACATGCCACTCTAGTTCCCTCTGTCCCTGCCCACAAAATCACATCACTTCAGATGTCTGTGCATAGCTTATCTCTCATTTCACACATCCACTCCTGAAAGAGCCAGGGAGGCTGAACACAAGCCAACACAGCACAAGGACAGACAACACTCCTGGGGCAAGAACTGCAGCAAATGAAGCCACACATCCTGTCACAGTTTATATCACTAGCACTGAAGTCCTTTACAGGACAAGTATAAAGGAAACCTGGAAAGTCCTTTAGTCAAAAACCATTTCATTCTGTATCTATTTTATAATCCAAGTTACTTAAAATCCATCACCCACATTTTCCCCCTTATCCTTGGGCTTGTTTTTCTCTCTGAACCAAGAGTGTTCATCTAAAGCAAGCAGCAATATGTGTCCTTACCTTTCAGGAGGTGTCCCACTAGTGCAAAGTTAAAGTTGGAGTTGAAGTTCAGCCCAACAAAATGGTCCATCTGCTTGCAGTGCCATTCCAGTGGTCTCCTGATCTCCATAAACACCTCTTCAGGGCTCTGACCCAGCAAAAACAACACGGAGAAGTTAGCTCATCTAAAGTTACTCATCCTATCTCAAGGTGATTTTTCAGAACGTGACCAAACAGTAATTTTAAGAGCTTGCATGAAAATGTCAAACACTTTTGAATACATTTCTGTTCCAGTTTAGAGCAGAGTAAGAGCTTCCTCTCTACATCTTAGTTATACTGTTGGGATTACCCAAGTGAAAGAATCTGTAATGCAGATTTCAGTGTTGGCTGCTTAACTAGTGTCCAAGAGCACACCAAGTTGTTCTTTCTGAAGAGCTCCAAGTGCTGACCAAGCCAAGGTTAGCCCCAGCTGGCTGCTCACAGCTCACCTTGTCGTTGAACACGCGCAGGCTGTCCAAGGTGTGCAGGTTCTGCTCCAGCAGTGCTGTGCCTGCTGAGTACAGGTTCACCTCATCCAGCTGCAGCACTGCCATTGCCACCCAGAAGAGAGCCTTGTGCATGGGGGAGTCCTGGAGGGAAACAGAAAAAGCCACAGCTGCACTCTCAAGCCAGTTCCTGTGAAAGAAAGCCAAGACTGACACGTGGCTGTGTTAGGTGCTTTATGATCCTTCTTGCAGCAGCTTCTGCCCTCAGCCACATCCACTCCAGCAGCAGATGCTCCTACCAACCTCTAGTCTTCATGCATTTAACAAGTGAAGAGTAGAAAGCAAATTCATTTCAAGCCTTCCCTCCCCAAGCATTCCTTCTCTCCTTCTCTTGCTCACAGAACTGTCAGACTGAGCAGGAATGGGAGAGCACACCCTGAAAATGGATTGCAGCTCTGCACACACATCTGGCCAGGCAACTTCTCCTCCTCAAACAAGCATGCAGGAGGAGCTGGCACTCAGCAAACCCTCACTCTCTGAAGCAGCAGATTCTCCTAGGAAGAAGTGTAATTCTTCATCACTGGGATACCTGCTAGTGTGCTGCTCAAACAGTGAACCTGACACCAACCTACCAAAGGCTACATTAATAGCACATCAGCTAAAACTAACATTTATTACAAGAGATGACCTGAAAGGCACAGATTAGCAACCAGACATCTGCAAAGCAAGAGTGAGAATTTTGTGGAAAGAAGGCAGGCTGGGGCACAGCCTTTGCCTCCCCTGCTGGGGCACAGCCTTTGCCTCCCCTGCTGGGGCACAGCCTTTGCCTCCCCTGCTGGGGCCTAGTTTGCTGAAGCAGAACAGAACATCCTTAAGCATTTTAAAGCCTCTCACATATCTCTGACATATTTCCCACATGCAGTACTTTTGAACATGAGTCCTATCAGTGAAGTGTGAACTTCAGACAGCACAACCCAGATAGCTTTGAGATTATATTCCAAACGATCATTTTCATTTACAAAGCATGTTCTGTGTTTACTCTAACATCTGGCTGTTTACCTTGTTAAGCAGAGGCTGCAGCTTGGTGAGTGCTATAACTGTAGCTTCTATCAGCACTTGGCTGTTGTAATTGTCAGGGCCTTTTAGACAGCTCTCAAGTCCCTTTTTGCAAGAAAGAAAAAGTTAATTAAAAATATGAGCACAATTAGCTTTTACTTTCTAAAACGAAGATCAAAGCTCTAGACAAGAATTGTTGCTCTCAGCTTGCACAGCTTGAGCTCATTTCAAACCAAGGACTTTTACAAATGGAGACTTGCACAAGAAGTGATATTTGTGCTGCTGAAAGCAACTGCACCATGTGTATTGGAAATGTAAAGGTGCAGGACAGGCTGCAAGAGAACAGCTCTTACAGGTCAGATGCTGTTCAGTTACAGTTTATGGCCATAAAAATCTAATAAAATGCTGCAAGGAAACATTTAGCACGGTTTACTTGCTATGGAACATCATTCCCAAGCTAGCCAGCTTGTTTCCAAGTTTTCTCCTATGAATGTCCTGCTCTGTATTGTGTTTATGTATAAGAGACATAAGATTATCAATTTCCTCTAAAAAAAGGAAGTTTTGAACCATGTTCATGCAGCTAAATGCCTTAAAAGGAAATTTCTCCTTTATTTAAATACTGACTTCTGAGCAAACCTCAGTGTCTCAAATTTTAAACTTAATTTTGCAAACTACTGCTACTCTAGAAGTGATGACATTTATTGCCAATAAATTGATTTAAAACAAACAGCCTGGCCTAACAAAAGTGTATTTCCAATCAGCTCTATACAAGAACAAGCTTGGAAAAAGTATTTATCCTCCAATTATGCTGAGTTCTGTATTTGATGGGAAGATGAAGCTAAACATAGCTACAATAGCTATTTGATGAGTGAGAAAGGAAAGCAGAGATAGAGCCATGTACCTTGCTGAGAATTCTGATGATCTGTTTGATCTGCCCATGGGACACTCGTTTGCTTATACAGCCAAAGACAACGAGAGCCCTTGGCTGCAGGGAGGGGTTGTACTGGAATGCAAACCTGGGGGGAAACAGAGCACACTGCACTCAACAGCTGCACAGCACAGGCTGGGGGACAAACAGCTGAGCTCTAGACACAGGCAGGCCTTAGCTTTTGAGGTCTAGCACATACTTTTGAGCTAGTTCAGTCCACTGGTCCAGCCACTTGCAGGTTGGGATGTCCCTCATGCAAGCCTAAAAAGAATGAGGACACTTTGAACACATGGGACGTCAGCAACAAGGGCTCTTACAGTTCACAATGTGCAGCTGCTTCAGCTCTCAGAGGTCAGCTACTGGACAGTGTGAGCACTTGACAGATGGTCTGAACCACCCCTACCTCCATGATCTCCAAGAGAGCTTCAGTGACAGTTTCCAGGGAAGTCAGGGCAAAGGTCTCCCTCTCGTAGGAGCCAGGGGAGAAGGACCTGTCGCGGTAGCTGGAGCGGAAGGCAATCACTGCAGCTGACTTCACCTTGCTGATGCCAAACAGCAAATAGAACTTGGGCAGAGAGAACTCAGTCAAGCTCAGCCTCAAAACTTGCTTGGTCTCCTCTGTGGAATAAATTTTGACACATTAGGTTTAAACCACTGAAACTCAATCCACATCCTCAACACTCTGAGGCTCACCCTCCCGTGAACACAGCTAATCTATGTCACTTTGCACATTCCAACACTCTTTTCCTTGCTACTTCTCCCAGAACATGCCACAGCAACTCTGAACCAGTCCCCAGGAAGATGTGTTCTAAAAACAGGTAGAAAGAAACTTGTTTAAAGATGCAGTTCTGTGAGACTTCTCCTCACACTGAGTCAGACAAAGGAAACCTGGAGAGTTCCTGCTTTGAAATACCAACAGCACTGCAAGTTCAACCTACAACCAAACCCTGCTTCTGGCACCAAAATGGAGAAAACCACTTAAATCTGCACTGATTACCTTTACAACTCTGAACTTTCAGCTCCTTTCAGTGTATTTAAATGCATTGTTTAAGCAGGAAGGTTTGCCTCCCCCCTGGGCATCAACGCAAAGCTCTGCTCTCCATAGAGCTGTCTATAATCACACACTCCCTGTGTTGATATATATAGAGACACACAGTGAGCTTTCAGACTCTTAGAGAGACAAGATTACATAAACTTTTCATTTTCTTCAGCCTGGTTTCATACTGCACTTCAGTGGTAAGAGGTGACAGCTACATATTTGCCAACAGCAATTATTTTAGGACTGCTCAGACACAGCAGCATGCAAATACCTGTTTTAGCAGTGGAGTTTCACAATTCCCTTATGTAATTGGTATTTTTGTGCCCACATTATGCAACCATTCACAAGATGCACCTCAGCCACTGTTAGCACAGACATATTTTCTCCTTTCCCTGCATTACAGGAACTTACTGGTAATTTCTTCTCCTTTTCTATCCCCCTTTATACCAACAACTGACACTGTGCACTTGCTCTAAAGTAGCTCCTCAGTCCTTAATTCCACACTCATTTGCTGTAGATCATGTCCTCAATCTGATTGGTAGGCAAGCTGAATCCCAAGGCTTTCCAGAGTCTCAGAATAGTTTCAAGAGAGAAAAGACAACTCCAATATTTCCTAAACACACGAAGGAACAATCAGCTTAACTGAAACCCTGAAAAACAACTTACCACTGAAGTGAAGCTGGGAACAAGTGCAAAGAGAATGAATGATGTTGATGACAAGCCCATGAGTGGAAGCTCTGAGAGAAAGAGGACCAGTGGCCACCAGTAGAGTTACTACATGGAAGAGGTAGGGGAGGTGTGCTGCCACATCCAGGGAGTTGTTGAAGGACAGCATCAGCATGTAACGTGCCAGAATGGCAATGTCATCCCACATCAGGTGCTGCTCCAGGGTAGGAGTTGGGGACAGGCAAGTCTTGTCTATTATTTTGCACATCCTTCCAATCACCTGGCAAGAGAGGAACTATTTCATTGGACTCAAAATTTCAGTAAAAAGCATTACAGGTTGACAGTGGAACTATTCTATGGCTTGGAGTCTATTTTATCATGGTTTTTGCATTCCTGCCTGTACTGAGCTATCAGAAAGCATCTCAGTGCTTTCTGTGATAATTCACATTATTATACAAATATAAATTATTAGATGGAAATGAAGGTAAAGCTGGAACTCACTTTGCTGGAAACCAGTTTCACATTCCCAGAAGCAAGTGCTACAGCTGTGTCTGCCATAACCTCAGCTTTTATGGATCCTAAGCCCCCAGTGGCACTGGTTTTGATGAAACTGTCCAGCACCACATCGAGGAGATCTGTTATCTGGGAGAGGAAAGAAAGAACTGTAATCAGGCAGATTAACTTTATTTTTTCCACAGTAAATTGCCTTTTCAATCAGCCATCATCCATTTGGCTAGCTGAAGATCCAGAACTACCATAATTAGTTTTCAATTGGAGAAGTGTGAGGCTGAACTCCACCATCTTTTACTCCAGAGCAAAGTGGTGTGGAGACACTATATAGTTTGTATTCTTGAGAAAATCCATTTTACTGTATAATTATTCATAATAAGCTGAACTGGATTTGACGTGGAGGAAAACTCAAGCTACCAAGAAATATGCAAGATCTCATCTATCAGAGATTTCCCTTGGAGCACTAAGCACACCTGAACACAGCTGCTAGTAGAATAAGGTTCTTCTCATGGTAAATAAAAGAGATTTGTAAGAATCCACTCTGTCCAAGTGCACAGAGAGCTCTGACTGGAACATGCATGCAGAGACTAATCTATTTCAGCAATGGCCCCCAGGTCATGCCAAGAGCCAGCTTATTGCTCTGCATTTATGTTTAAGCAGCTAAAACCTCTATCATGTGCTAATAACCAAACTGCAATAAATGATGCAGAATGTGTACCTGTCCAAGACTTCCCCAGATCTTGGCTTGGATGGAAGGGTACATCTGTTTCTCATTAATGGTCATGGTGATGAGCTTATCGAGGATGGCAGTGACTCGCTGGCGCTTGGCATCGTCGTTGTGCTTGCAGAAGCGCACCAGGTTGGAGAGCCAGGGGGTCATGTACTCCAGACAGAGGTGTTTCAGCTCAATACCTGAAACACAAACCCACTCTGTGACCCAGAAGCAGCACTGGTCTCTGTTTACAAGCAAATATTTATCTGTGAGCACTTCCCAGTTTTATTGTCTAAGATAATTCCTGCCAGAGCTGAGCAAAGGACTCTGGGCACAGAGAAAACATCTGCAGGAACCTGGCAAGGAGGTGGTGGCATCTTAACATCTTATTAAGAGATGTGCCATGAAGATGTGGACATTCAGGATTAGCTGGGACTGCTTAAGAGAACTTCTTTTCAATCTTGGGAATGTTTTCTAAACAGCTCCCAACAGTGAAGCCAGAGTTGTGTTAGATCTGGGAAAAAAGGATGAGAGAAGCAGTGCAACAGAACCAGATTTACACTGAGAGACCAAATCCATCTGAAAAGATTAATTCTGATATTGCTGAAGCACCATGTAACTCTTCTGTGTATATTCTAGAGTTCAAACCACCTCAATTCTGATCCTTCTCCTGCAATATTCCCTGCTTCTGGTGAATTAGGAACAGCCTGGTAGAGGTAAGTGCCTGCTGTACAAAACTAACAGTGGCCTGTAACTAATCACTTGTATTGTGATGTCTTTGCATTAATTTAACCCTCTGAACTAAGATGACATCCAGTAAAACCTGCTGTCACATTCATTTCAAAGGCAGTTGCCTTTTTCTGGTTTTCAATCTCCTTCCCAAGCAAGAAAAGGGCACACTGAAATGGGAAAGTGATGGTTCTGCTCTAACAGATGCCATTGCAGTTTGTGAGTCTGCCTGGCTTCAGAGTATTGCACCACTTGACTCCTAAGAAACAGATATAACACAGCTACAACAGCTCTAGAAGCATTTGTACTTTAAACATTGTGACTCAGAAACATGAGGAAGCTTAATTGACTAAGCCAGACAGCTCCCAACCAAACTCTTCTCAACTGCTGAAGGAATACTGGTGCCACTTACTAGATTTGCTAAATCCAGAAATGCACTCCTCCAGGAACTCCAAGGTGAGGTGTGGCTCATTAGCTGCAAGAGTCTTACTAATAGACACAATAAACAGGGTGTTGTTGGCAGGAATACACAGACCTGAAGTTTCCAGTAACTGGCCCTCAATCTTTAAATTAAAGGTACAGGTTAAGGCACATAGGAGATTATAGGCAGCAGACCTGCAACAAAGCAAGCAACAACACTTGTAACAGCTTTCTTGGACCTTTTCAAACACATGTCATTACACCAAGGCATCACAGGAGCATCACATCCTCACTGCTAGCTATCAGATCACAGCTGAATCCTCAACTCCTTCCCTCCAGCAGTTAAAGACTCAGACACAACAATGCTTGCCTTGGAGATGCAAAAGAAATTGCTCCTCCACTCGCTTTGACCAATTCTTGATGAGGCTACTGAGTGTGTTTGAAGGACTTTGTCCTGGACTTCTCAGAACAGCTGTCACCTCCAGGAAACACTAAACATTTCTAAGTGCACCTGAGCTGCTGGCAAAGAAACTGCCAAGGGCTCTGGAGGAGCTGCCACTGAGCTAGCCCATAGCCCACAGTCTGAGGTAGTCTTGACAGGATCCAGGAGCCTGCTCCAAGAGGAACAGCTCCTGTGATGTTAAACAAGAAGTCAAATACCACAAAACCCAAATGTAGCAAATAAACATCTACTGCAAAGCAGAAGTAGTTCTCCTCTTAAAGAGAAATGACTCAGTTACTCTGACAGCATGTATGCCTTTCTTCACTCACCCACAGAAAATCCCATCTTCCTATATAGTAAAAAAGATAACTACAGTATTTTATAATCTAAAAGTATTTCTATTTTATAACACAGAAGACATTATAATTCTATTATGGAGCTCTGTTTTGTTTGGGAGAGGTTTGCTAACAGTAAGAAAGCCTTGAAAGGAGCTCCCATTTTTGAGGGAGGCTGCTAGAACTGAAAAGATCTGTACCTCAGGCTGGGGTCTGAGCTGCCCAGGTTGAGCAGAGCTATGTTGAGGAGTGTTCCAGGGACATCCTTGGGGCGGATTTTGGTGTGCTGTGGGATGGAGTCTGGCTGGGAGAGCTCCCACCGTGTCCGGATGTGGATGATGGACCTAACGATGGCTTCACACTCCTGATGCATGAAGGTGAGTGGTGTGCCTTGGTTGGCAATGGTTAAGGTGAACTGGTTCTCATCCACCAGGCAGATCTCCTCAATTTCAGAGGCGTAGTAGATATCATTTAAGAACACTGTCTGGCCCAGGACTCTTGTTCTTTCTGCTGATGTCACCTGCACAGCTGTCGACCCAACCTTAGGAAGAGAACAGAAAAATGGTTCAATAATACAAAGAGAAAAAAGTCTGATACTTCTGTTTTTATAAAGATAAATGTAGGAAATGTTATACTTCCTAAAGAGGCATACTAATAAGTTGAATAAGCCCAAGAGAGGAGAGGAGAATTAAGAGACAGTTAAAATCATGTTTGAATCCTTATGAAAGTAGAACAATTGATAGCATGAAAAGCACTTACTTTAATAGAAACTTTGGTGTCTTTATGAGCCAGCTTGAGAGCATTGTGAAACACTTTCAAGTCCTCCTCCAAAGCCAAGGTAGCTGCTGGGAGTTTCTGCTGGTCGTGCTCGATGTGCTCTGCCAGTTTCCCTGGAGAGTCTATGAAGATAAGCCTTTTGCTGCCTTTCAGACCTGTCAAGAGCCTCTCGTGGTACTTGGTGTACTCTCTGACCCAGGAGTTACAGTTATAAACAAACACTGCTGAGACATTTTCGTAAGCAAAGCCTGGAAAGACTACAAACCATTTGGACAGGAAGTCTGTTTTGAAGCGGTTGCTGGGGCCAGCGTGGGTCAGGTCCACCACAATCTCATATGGCTTTGCATAGTATGGCTTCAGAGTCAGCAGCACGTGGTAGATCAGCAGATCTCCATTGATCTGACCAGTCTTGAACCTGCAAGGAAGCAAGAGGAACCTTGTTGGCTTGACATTTCAGATGCACATCCCAGACATCTGGGTGCTGTATCACACGTGCTGCCAGCACCCTCAGCCAGACTGACACTGGGCTGGCAGCTGAACTGCCACTGCTCTGCCATGGCTCCCACTCCAACCAGCTGTAGTGGCCACTAGGATGAAGCTTTACTTGGCATTTAACTCAACTTCATTAAAAATGCCACAGCCTCCAGATAGACAGGAGGTTTGCCCAGCTGAAAGGAAAAGGAAATCCATGCTGGAGCACAATGTTGCATCAGTTGGGTTGCATGAAAAGAGCTCAGAGTTTCTTTACAAAGTCCCTCAAACTAACTTCTTAATCTCTTTAGAGAGTCAAATGATATCTATTTTTATATGTGGAATAAATACATTTATTTCAGATGTCAATTAAGACTAATGAAGCATGCCCATAACAACTTTTTCAAAGGGTCTCAAACTGATTCCATCTCCTCTATTCTGCAGCTTCCTCTGATGGTTCATAGAGTCTAAGAGTGGTCAGTCCCCTGAGGAGTACAGAGGATTCATCTACTAAATAACTCTTTCCAAACAAGCATTCAGATCATACATAAATATATATAAACTCTCTGTTCTGGTGTGAGGATGCTCTACCTTGTGAGCCCTGTCAGTGATCTCCTACTCCAAGTCTCCAGAGGGAGCAGAGCAGACAAAACTCTACTAGGAAGAATTAATTACCAGTCAAACTCAGGAGGTTAAATCCTTTAAACACCTATCTATCAGTGCTTCAAGCCAGCACTAACTCAGCTCTTGCAAGGCAACCCAACAGGCTGTGGAAAGAGCTAACAAATGCTGTAAAGCTATGGAGTTTGGAGTGTCCTAGGCCTCTGCCCCTGAGAACATCTGAGAGGAACACCAGAGGAGAAGTGAGGAGATTAAAGCCATGAACACAGACTGTTTGTCTGCTGAAGATACTTTTCCCCCTCTGTGTTACTTCCTGTTGCTCTGAGAGCTAATCTGGGCACGTTGGTGTTTTTCCCCCTCTACCATGTCATGGTATAGTTGTTACCAAAAGGAAGTGTGTCATCTCTGTGGTTTTAGTTCTCCACTTAGAGGAAATCTTATTTCAGCTGCAGATTTGCTTAAAACATCCCAGCCCTGTCTAAAGCCACCTGCTTTACCTTCATGGTCCTTGGCATCCAAAGAGCAAATACATGCAACCAAGACATCTGATTGCTGAAGGACTACATATCTGAAACCCCAGTTTTCCTCTGGCAAGGTAAGTGCACATTTCCCTTCTCCTGTTTTAAGTTCCACTTTGAAGTTTCTCAGATTGGGTAGAAAATGATACTCAGAAGTATTTTTAAAGAAGTTCAAGTAACTCAAAACCAGTAACAAGCCCTACAAATATGAAGGAAGCTGCTGTAAGTGTATCTGCAGTATCACAACCTAAAGAATTGTCAGGGACAGTGGCTGCTCAGCTCTGTTGTTCTGTGTGCTGCAGAGCTCAGTGGGCACTGACAGGAGACCCCAGCAATACCTAGGCACAAAGGGGCCAGCTAGAGCAAACCTCAGCTCTTCAGGGATCAGTTCCTTTGCTCCCATGCTTTTAAGCAAACCCTTAACAACCTCAGCTTGTTTATTTTTAAGAAAGGCACATCTGGTGCAGACAGCCACAATGAACACTGCACTTGTTGTGCTCTGAGGGAGCAGGCAGAGAGCTGTAACTCTCAGACAGTGACACTGAGTGCTGGAGTGGAGCTGTACTGGCAAATGGATCTCACCCAGAAACTCTGTGTTGTACTCAAAAAGGGGGGGAAAGGCTTTGCTGCTTTTGCTTTTTCCCCCTTTTTGGTATATGCTACAAGGCATCCTCCAGGAAGCCTTTACATCTACAGATAAAAGTTGTACCTGAGCTGTGGCTGATTACTGCAGTGGTTCCTAGCTCAGATTTAACAGCAGAGATTCATCTCAGAATGGAATCTCAGTTTATGTTATGAGTGAAGTGCAGAGCTGAAGACACACATTGCTGCTCCCCTGTCCTGCCAGGACAGACAGCCCTCCCTTGTTCCCTGGCTGTATCCCAGGCACAGCACTGCTCTCCTTTGCCTGGAGGACTCCAGCAATTCCCAGTCTGCCTTCTGGACTGTGCAAGACAGGCAAGTTCACCTCTCTGACTCTGGGCTGTGAATACACAAAGCTCTTTTTGGGAGGCATCCTAACTTCTGACCAGGATCAAAGTGAATGTTGCCTGGAATACTTTAAAATTACCTAATCTTAAAAAAAACATAAATGCTTGGTTACCTTCAAAGTTACAGCTTCCAAAAGAAATGCATTGATAAAAATAGCACTGCTACTTCTGGTCATCCTCTAGAGCCTTTATGTCTGTAACAGTCAGAGAGAGACTCTGGGTGGGATAACTAAGCCCTAAACTCTGACTGTGCCTGCTGTGTGAATTGGAGCAGGCAGCACTGAAGTGGTTCCCTGATTTGTCACTGTTCTTTTGAGGTTGTTACCTCACTATCAGACTGACCTACAGATCAG
This sequence comes from Bucco capensis, assembly GCA_013396975.1. NCBI lineage: Eukaryota > Metazoa > Chordata > Aves > Piciformes > Bucconidae > Bucco > Bucco capensis. The sequence continues at coordinate 497,773 of VWZO01000520.1, read as the reverse complement.
TTCCCTGCCCTCCAGACAATTTCACCAGGTACTACAGAAACGTGGGACAGAATATATTAACAATGATAATATCATCTGCATAGCCATCTCAGGCATTTGAGAGAAAATGTCCCAATCTGTAGCATGTTTGTGAGCAAACCTGAGAAGTAAATTTGTGATAAACAGCTTGTGGAATTGAGGCAGAGAAAGGAGAGAGCAAAGATCTTCCTGGGAATGGATGAAACACTCCAGACAGCTAAGAAATAGAGACAAAGTAAGTTACTGCTGGCACTCACAGGAACACTTTAATTCTCATTGACTATCATTCCACCTGTGGTTACATTTTCCACATTCAGGGGAATCCAGGAGAGTAAGCAGCAGTAATCTGTAAACTTCACACAAGTTTCTCCTTTCACTATGTGAAAGCAGAAGTGATAAACTTCAAGCTGTGATATGGCCAGCTTTGAAGAGGAGGAACTACCCACAGTCTGCCTCTACATCACTGAGTAGTCAGGAGGAAACACAAGCTCTTCCCTCTTTGCTCCATATTCTTTTGTTAAGCTTTATATACTTTCTATCAAGCCCAAGCTGCCAGAAGTTCAAGACACCTTCCTCTTTCAGAGCACCAAGTACCTGAACTCATCCTCCTGCACCCATTAGCAATGGGGTCACATCACAGGGTTTCTTTCAGCAAACAGGCTGCAATCCTCTGAGGAGTCTGAGTCAAAGCTCTGAGTACCAGCATTTGCTAAGCTAATATAATTTGTATTTCTGCAGGTGACCAAACAAGATGAAGACAAAGAGACAGAGCACACTACACTTGACCTTCCCTGGAATGATCATCTTTGCTTTGTGGCTGCAAACAAGTGCAAACCATACAGATTATCCTAGGGTTATCAGGGAAACCTGGAGTCCTAGCAGCCAAAACCAAGGGGAAAACCAGAACATAACAGAAGCCAACCCAAATTCTCCTCTGAGCATCAGTTTCAGGAGCACAGTGACTCCTTTTGACAGGCAGGCAAGTAGCCTGAGGCCTGCATCCCCCCCAATGGCCCAAAGCTCAACAGCTCTCCCTGCCACAAGTGCTGCTCCTGCCACTGCAGGACCCAGCAACAGCAGCAAACCCAAGGGTACAGCCCCAAAAGCAACCTGTGAAGACAACAAGTCTCTGATACTGATCTGCTTTGTTATCATTGCAGTCCTGGTGCTCATCTGCACCTTCTTATTTCTGTCAACAGTGGTCCTAGCAAACAAAATGTCCTATCTCAAGAAAGCTCAGCCAGGGACACGCAGGCCCAGGAGCAATGGGGACATCCTGGCAACTAGCAGCTTCTGGCCAACTGCAGCAGGAACATGGCACAGGATGCCCAAGGAGCCAACTGCAACTGACCTGATAATGCAAGACTTAATCTCAGGGAGAGATGCTGTGATCCAAAGGAAAACTGAAGATGAAACTATGAAGAAACTCACTATGGAAACAGATCACGAGCAGGAAAACAAAGAACCTATTTTAACCAATTTTGTAGTGGAGATTTAATTCATACTCTGGTAAAACCTCATCTTTTGTGGTTTGTTTTTTTTTACATCACTAATATAAGGCAAAAACTTAGCTTTCAAGTAACAACATGGATTTTAACACAGGAAAAACTGATGCAATTCCTGACTCAGGAACTAGTCCCTCTCAAAACCTTTCAGGTTCTTCCATCAAGAAGTTCTTCACCAGCTTAATTGCTTTTGAAGCAGACTAAGATCTGAATCCTATTTATTGTGTTTCAACTCTGTGTATGAATATAGGAGTTTGTATTATATGCTAGACCATGGAAACTGCTTCCATTTGTTATCTCAAATAAAAATACCAGTTTTTAAATAACTCATGAGGTATTATTTCTCTAAGTCAAAATATGACAAGAAATACACAAGATGACAAGCCAGTACTTGGAGGAGATGAACTGAAAGCATCTGCCATGGGTGAGAGCAGGAGAGCTAATGGGCAGGGCTGGGGGATGCTGCATTGCAGTTCCCTTCTCCTTCCCCACAATGACCACGAGCACAGGAGGCTGGGCAAGTGCTCAAAAAGGGATCTGAGGAAGCAAATGTGAGAATCCAACCTGCTGTAAAACTGCTCAGCACCTGGGAAGCTCACAGAACTAAGAGAGGAGAGTGGGTCTGTAACTCAGCCAGTCTGCACACAGGAACACTGCAAGGTGTCAGCAGGCTGCAGACTCAAGTGGGGAACAAGCAGTGTCATGAAACAAGCAGGCAAGAAACGAAAGGATCACCATCCTCTCAGTGGAAGGAAAGAGAAACACGAAGGAAAAAATCCTGTCAGGGAGGAGGGAAGTGTGGCAAAAGATAACTGGAGACTATGAGGAGAATGGGGGGTGAGATGAAGCAACTCTGAGATCTCCTGTGAGCATGGGGTCAGGATTTGTTTGCTGCAGGAGCAGGGAGAGCCTGCAAAGGGGAACTGATGCCATCAGGGGAGAGGCACAACAGGAAAAGCAGGAGGAGATGAAGAAGCTGCAGAGGGATCTGGCAGTAGCTACTTGGCACTGGCAGAAGACACTTGCCAAATGCTGTGAGCACACAGTTGTGGAGGTTTCTCTTTGCCAGCCTGCCTTTCTAGGCAACAATGCTCAAGGAGACAAAAGAAAGTAGTCTGGGTTACACTAAATGCTATGGACAAAGCCAGACAGTGGGAAAAGAGCTGCTGAGAGAGCACAGCTCTCCAGCAGTGATGGCAGCAAGCACCAAAGCTGTCCAGACAGAAAATAACAGGGAGAGCAGCAGAAGGGTGAGATCTGTAGTTATCTGCCTTTTAATGCAACTCCAGCAATGGAAGTGTGCAAGCAAGGCAGCATCCTGGGATCAGATAGCTTCCTGTGACTCACCCAGGGCTGCTTTGCCACCAAGAACCATGGCAGAGCACCAAAGGCACCACTGAAACTGCATCCGTGACATTAAACCCCATCCAAACTCACCTCAGTTTTGACTCACACAGGAGTCACTCTAGCTATAGTTGTGTCTTCAACAGAGACAGGCAGAGATGTGTGAATTTCTACACAACAGGCACACACCAGACCAAAAACCACAAAACTGAGTTTATACCAAGAGAGCTGAGCATGCAAAGTGAGACAAGCTCTTTGTACTCTCCCCACTCTTGACACTTCCTGCAGCAAGTGTTGGCAAACTTCCTCCTGAGCTGCAGAAAGCTCCTGCACCATGACAGCAGCCATTGCAGGCTGCCTGGCTGCCTGCACACACTCTGCCCTCCCAAGGCTTCCAGCAGCAAAGTAAGATGATGCTTGGTTGGTAGAAGATCAATGTGCAGGTAAGAATCAACTTCAAGATGGAAAGGCTTAATATTTGTGTTATTTGGTTAGAAATGGAACTGTGCACAGCTGTGTGTGTGTCCTGACTTCAGGGTGTAGCTCTTGTTGAGTGTCTGTCTCTTAAAAGTATGAGGGTTTCAGGCCTGTTGTTTGATGTTGTTACTATGAGCTATTTACATGTAAGGAGACTATGTTCTGGCTATAATTTGAAGAGGGGAGGAGAACAGAAATGAAATTGATCATTTTTAGCTGTTATGAACCTTACAGAGTTAGATCATGATGTTCTCAAGCAGTATTAATTTACTGCTCATGTGTTGCATCTGAAATTTAGTTTTGTGTCTTTGCATATTAATTTCCCAGAAACAGCTTCACATGAGCAGCAATAATTAATTGATAAGGCAGCTCAAATTGCATGGAAGTAACTTCAGAGAGAAAACTGCTCTGTAGGGGATGTACTTTCTATCATTTACTTCATATGGAGACTCAGAGATCTGAACTCTGAAGACTAGAGGGAAAAAATAGTTTCATACCAACAACTTCAGGTAAAGACAATTTGATCCATTCACCAAGTGTTCCACATGCAGGGATGCATTTAGAGGAACAGCTTGCCATCAGAATGCTCTTCCATATTACAGCATCAGTGCCTGGACACTTGTTAAAAATCACCACACTCTACCCTGAGCTGCTGAAGGGAGGCAAGTGCAGGAAATAGAAGTTTAAAAAAGCTGTAAAGAGCCTTTTACCTCAGTCCTGGCTTCTAGCCCCCAGAACAAGACAATTCTCTCTCCTGATGGCAATCCTGTTGGTCAGTACTGCTATGAGAGTTTCAGACTTTGCTCCAAGCCATTGGCATTTCTATGGCTGATAAATGTCATCATTTTGGTACAGTTAGGACTTCTCTGCTGATGTTTTTTTCTGGTAAGGTGAGAATAACCAAGCCATTCTCATGTTTTCAAGGCAGTATGTTCTCTTTCCTTCCTGCTGTAGGACAGGCTGCAGGGAATGGCCAGCAAGCAAGCACTGATGGTTCTCTTGTGTGGAGAGCTCTGGAGATCACTTTCTGCAGCAATACCTCACAACATTGCCATGAAAAGCAATGCACACACCAGTGGGAGGAGCCCAACAGAAGCCAAAGCTCCTCTCTATCAACTGCAAGCAAGTGCACTGAGCTTACAGATCCCTGGAAGAGCACTGATGGTTATGGCACCAGAGCAGTTCCCCACAGCAGAACCTAGTGATGATGGGAGCTGGATAGCAGCCCTGATCATTGGCATCATTTTGGTTAGCATGATAGTGGCTACTGCTGTCATCCTCCTGTGGAAATGCTGCAAGAGGCCAGCTCTAGTTGATCCAAACTGGGCAGGTCGTTCTCCATTTGCAGATGGAGACACCCCAGATGTCTTTATGGACTGTGACCAGCCTACCAAACGGTCATCAGTTTTATTTATGTTGCCCTGGAAACTCAAACAGGACACAAACTTACTGCAGGATCCGACTGCTCCAGAGAAATCATGCCACTGCACTCCCAGCAATGAAAGCAGCCCCCTGCCCTCACCAGCTGAGGGCTGCTCTGGAGCCAGTACCTCAGCTGCCAGCAGGGATGTACCTCCAGGTCCTACCTCAGCAGCAGCAAGCTCTGCACAAGACTCCTGTCCTGAGCCAGCTGCTTCCTCTGCATCCCCAGAGCTGCCACCTCCCCCTGACTGGCTCAGGGAAGCAGCTGAGGGGCACAGCTCAGAGCTCAGCCAGTACCAGGAATCTCAAGCATCAGCAGAGGAACCTTTGCCCCCACCACCACCAGAGTTACTTGCTCAAGAGGCTGAGGAACCACTGCCCCAGCCCACACAGCCTCTCTGAACTGCCAACATTTCCAGCATACTTCTCTTTTTTCTTAAATGAAGTGATCTTCAAACAGCTGCAAAAAGAAGATGACAGAGGCAAGAACAGTGAGACCACAGCACAGGCATTTCCCCAGGGTTTCTTCACTTCAGCTTTCACAAAAGGGAACCAAGCACCTGCTTCTGCCTGAGGGAACTCACTGCCAAATACAACAGGGACTGTGCCCACTGCTTACCTGCAACTAGTGATTCCAGATTTTGGAGAGTGCAGAAGACAGGGTTATGCACATCTCTGTGTGAACAAACATGTCTCTCATGCACACACAGACACAGAGCTTCCAAGGAACAGAACAGCTTGGGAGCTCCTCACAGCATCTACAAACTGTTTCTTCTACAAGGCTGTGTCATCAAATGCAGTGAATTCTAGTTGATTTTAATAAAGCTTTCTAATTCAGAGATGGTTTGGTCACTTAAAGCACAAGTGAATAAATGCTTAGCTACACAGCTCTCACTGAGTCGAGGGGCAAGCACACTGTCCTTCATCCAAGGCACACGACAGCTGGCAGTGATGGATGACAGGTACCTGAGGTAGGGATCTCCTAGTAGCCATCACTTGTTCCTACTACCAGCAATCAGATTTCCTTGAGATCAAATATTGCCAAAATCCTACTGGTGTAAAGCCTCCAGTCCCTTCACACCATTGTTTGGGAAAGCAGAGCACAGGGTGAGTAAATGGAGTGGTCACTAAAGAGCTGAAATGGCTCCACACATCTGAAGAACAACTACAAGAAGACTTTCTTTTTACCTAGATACTTTTGGGCTTATGGATGAAATAGAAAGTTTGCAGAATGCCCAGGAACTGCTGAGCAGAACTAGCTGTGCACATTCACTAATCTCTTCCCCTGAAGCAGTCTCTTCAGAATGCACTCAGCACTATTAATATAACCTTTAAAAATTCATGTAATATTGCACTGATGCCAGACTCCTTTGAACTCAGGGTGTCTAGGAAGTCTATAAAATCCTGCAAGCTGAGCTGCACTAAAGCTGACACACAGTGAGGAGTAGAAATCTGGGCATTTTGGAATTAGGAAGAGATATCCTGGCAATGTAACTTTAAAAAAAAGCTGAGGATAGGAAGCTAAATACACATTAACCTTTATTACAGGAAGGGAGGCTAATCAAAGGTAAAAAAAGAAGCTGACTTTTTCACTAGGAACATTTCAATGGAATCAGAGCTCCAACAGCCTCCAGCAATCTCCCTGGGCACTGCTTACGTAGTCAGCCCTAACAGGCTACGGCTTGAGGCTTCAGCACAGCAGCTCTGGAGAAGAGAAGGGATTCAAATGAGGAAAAGCAAGTGTTTTGGTGAATCTGCTCCCTTTGCACTAGATTTGAGTCAGCAGCAGCAGCGACAGCTCTGCAGTCCTCCAGTGGAGTGCAGATCAGGTGGTTGCAGAGCCCCAGCAAGCAGCAATACGATGCAGCTGAGGAGGCAAGCCCAGTCCCCAGACAGCCACTGGAGCCACTCTGGAGAACAAGGCGACCTCTAAGCTCCAAGCCTTCCCAGAAAGGATGTGCTGATGCTGCAGCAGGGATGAGGGTAAGTTTGGGGCTTTTCTTTTTTGTTTCTAATCACAAAAACCTACTGCAAAATCAGAGGCAGAAATCAGAGGAATTCTTAGTTGATGGCAGATGCTTGCAGCAGAAATTTGCTGCAGTGTCAGAGATTTCTTACTGACAGGAATTCAGCTTCCAAACGAGTTGCCAGCTTTGGGAATGTTATTAACTCTAGAATAAGGAAAGAAACAGCAAGGTGCATGTTAGCATGAAGCTGGGATTTGGGGTTCAAACAGAATTCCTAAGGATTTCAGATGCATTTTAAGCAATTCTAGTCAAGCAAACAGCTTGCATGTATGGGGGGACTGCTACATTACTGCAGAGATTTGTAAAGCAGATCCAGTTGACAGCCATTTTTTCATCCTGTCTAAAAGAACACATTATTCCCAACATAATATAGGCTTGAAATCCCTAAAAACAAGAAGCAGACATTGTATAACATTTGGAAGAGAGTTGCCTTCTCGGAAGAAAGCCCTCATTTGAGCTGGAGGGGGAAAGGGAGATGAAAAAACAAGTCTCATTCTGCCAGACAACATGACAGTCTCTGAAGGGATGCTTTGTAAAGTCTCTCTTCAACAATTCTAAAAAGCACCATGCCACAAAGGGCTTGATTGATATTTCTTACTTAATTTCTCCTGCAAGTGGTCCCTGCAAAGACAACCCTTATAAAGAAATGAAATCTATCAGGTGGATTTAAAGGGTGTCATTTTGGTGTATTTATTTGCAGGCAACAATGGAATACCAGATATTGAATACACCTGCCTGGCTGCTGGCCCTTCTGGTTTTCCTGCCCACTGTTTTGGGTGTCTGTCCTTCTAACTGTACATGCTCAGGAAACGACAGGAATGTGGACTGTTCAGGCAGAAACTTCACTCTACTGCCACATGGACTTCAAGACAACATCACCTATTTAAATCTGTCCTTTAACCAGTTTGTAGATCTAGATCATCAGCTAACAAGGTTCACCAATTTGAGGACCCTTGATATTTCCAATAATTGGCTCAAGAATGTCCCTGCTCATCTGCCCAAGTCCTTATGGGAATTATATGCCATAAACAACAACATTAAAGTGCTTCAGAAACTTGACACAGCTTACCAGTGGAATCTGAAAGTGCTCGATGTTTCCAGGAACATGGTGGAAAGAGCTGTTCTGATCAACAACACCCTGAGCAGCCTCAAGTTCCTCAACCTCAGTAGCAACAAACTTTGGACAGTTCCAACCAACATGCCCTACAACATCGAGATAGTGGATCTATCCAATAACTTCTTGTCCCAGATACTTCCAGGAACATTGGTGAGACTACAGCACCTTACAAGCCTCTACCTGCACAACAACAAGTTCACATACATTCCTGACAAGGCTTTTGACCAGCTCCTTCAGCTGCAAGAAGTGACTCTCTACAACAACCCCTGGTCCTGCAGTGAGAAGCAGCACATCCTCTATTTGCTGCAGTGGGTGCAGAGCACAGGTGCCAGTGTCAGAGGGGCTCCCTGTGCTCAGCAGGCTGCCCTCTGGATCAGTGCCACACCAACTCCAGCAGCTCCCACACTTCCAGACTCCAGCCTCATGATCCAAGGCATGAAGGCAGCAGACAAAGCTCCTTCTCCAGTGGCAACTGACCCGAGCAAACCAACACAAAGGCATAAACAGTTGAGAGCTCAGGAGGTGACTCCCTTGGTGACCTTAGGCCAGGCAGTGGTGCTGAGCAGCACGGAGCGCCCGCTGCTCCTCTACCCAGATGTGCCCAGCAGGCAGGGCAGCTCTCAGGAGGCAGCAGCCACACACACCATCCACATCAAAGATTCAAGCCAGGGCAACTCCAGCCTGACTCATTCCACAGGACCATCCACCACTCCTATGACTTTAAGCATCACCAGTGGCATGCCAACAAACTACTCCAGAATGCCTCAAAGCACAACTGCTACCTTAAAGAGGGAGGAATCCACCACGAGCCTGTCCAGAGCAAGTGTCTGTGAGGTGTGGGTGGCTTGTGTTGCAATGCTCAGTGCACTGGCAGTGCTCACTGCCTAAGGGCTCACAGCTTGTGCAAGGAGAGTTCACTCCTGTGCTCCACAGCTGCAGTTCAGACATCCAGGTGGAGGAATGAATCCAAACACAAGAAATTCAAAGCTCTGACTCTGATCTAAAGAAGATAACAGTTCCTCATGAAAGAAGTGCACACTAATGTCTTGGTACTAAGCTGCTACTTATTTTCCTATGTCTTAACTGAGTAAAAACTAACCTATGGTTTTGGGTTTTAAAAATGTGCTTCTTTTGTATTTCAATTTTTAATTTTACTTGCACAGAATAAAACATCAGAATTTTCAGTACTGATTTGATGTATGATTTTTGTCATTCAACAACTGGAAAAAACAACACCAACCAGAAGGCCTGTATCATATCTGCATTGTCTTGTTTGACTTGCCAGTGAGCAACTCTTGTACTATAGCAGCACAGATTCTTTGTTAAGTGATGGTGACCTGCAAAAGGAAGGGGAAAACAGAGGAACTAAACCTAGCTGTTCCACTAACCAGAAGTTACTCCTGAGAAAACATGCTAGCATGTGTATCTATGTTTGCTTCATATGTACTAGGATATTTAAAACATGAAGAACAACAGTTTTGAACTTAGGAATTCAATAAGACAATGCCATGATGTCTACTAAGAGGGGGGGAACTGAGGAGGCAACGTGGTCCAGCTTCAGCATGGGGAAAGTGGTAGGGGCTGACATCTCTTTTTGCTCTGCCTTGACTTAGAGACTGCAGGCAAGTTATTTCTCACTCTTCATACTTAAAACAAGATAGAAGTAGAGAAAATGCAAGCTGTTCAATGCCATGACAGTCCCCAGCAACAAATTCATGAGATGGGACTTGACTTTATTCCAAGTGACATCCAATAATCTGAACTGTTCCATCAGACCAGCCAAAAGGTACCAAACTACCACTTTTGATCAGCAAAAGGAAGGCAAGCTATGTAACAAATCAACTAAGCAATGAGTTGTCAAGCTGCCACTGAAACAATCCTTGAATCTTGTGACTTAGAAATAACTGAATTCAGCCCATGGCATTGAACATGCCCAAACCCTTGCTTTCCAAGGAGAAGCATGAGTGCTATTCTCCTGAACACCTGCACCATCCACGACTAGAAATAGCTGCACGCATGGTTCTGTCCACTCTAGGATAATAAGTGATGGGGCAGAGGTCCTTGATATACTACAGATGACTGCAAACAGCATGAAATGAAAAATGAAGAATAAGTTCATTGAAAAAAGTATTATTCACTTAATATTACAACTCTTTATCCAAGATTTTCCACTCATTTCAGGCCATTTAATTTCCAGTTCTTGTAGCATGAAGGTGCTGCAAAGCCCAGGAACCTCACTGCTGAGAGTGGAGTCCTCTGCCTATTTCTCCTAGGTGTCCAGGAGACCATTTTCAACCACTGGTACCACCAGAGAAACCACAAGGTTCCAACTGTGAACAGTATTTCTACAACCAGAACTGTCTTTTAATTTCTAACAGTGAATGTTACACGATGAATTTGTACAGTTATTTCATTGGCATTTCAGTAAAAATAAAGTTATGTTTGTATTGAACTGGATTAGTGACAGTGCTTCTTTTCAACTAGGCAATGCAGTATCGCTGAATAGATAATGTTCTATTCTGCAAACCCACTGCAAGCACACATGTGGCTCAATCTTCATGTTTCAGGGGGGAAATCATGGTTAAATCAAATTGTATTGTTTTGATAATATGGTATGCCTGATATTGTTTATTAGTAGGTTGATGAGATAATAGTAACAGAGTCTACCCTTTCCCTTCCTACCCCTCAGAATTTACAAACACTTCAAGGCATACCTCTACCCACCAGGAAAAGGTCTCTCTTTCTCCTTCTCAAAATAACTCTCCAGGGTTAAAAAACAAACAAAAACAACTCCAAAAACTGATATTTCATTAACATTTCATGTTGACAACTACTAGTTACCCAAGACAAAGTTCAGACAAGCTGACCACAAGCAGTGAGTGCCTGGTACCTTCAGTGGGCAGCAGCAGTGCCTCATCCAAGTGGCTACCTGAAAGCAGTCTGGAAGAGTTGCTTCCCTAGGTTACCCAACTTGAGATGAACTGATGAATTCCACTAACCAGGATCAGAATTAACAGATGGCACTCACTCTTTTGGGACAGTCAATGCATTTGCTACACCCTGAGTGCCTCTAGAACAGTATGAACCAGCTCCACAGGTTCAGAAGCAGGTGCTCCCCAGAACTAGCTCCTTCAGCTGCTTCCATCCCACTCAGTGCCAAGCAGCTCAGCTTGCAGGGTAGGACAGAAACCACCCAATGAGAAGCTATGACCAAACCAGCTTGAGTTGAGGGAATCACAGGAAATACTCCTCGTGTCTTTGCTCAACAACTCAGCACAGGATGTCCAATTGGATTGCATGCTAAAAACCAAGCTCAGATGCTCTGAGAATGTTTCACCCAGAACAAGAGTAGTCAGTGAGCAGCAACCCTAGCAAAAAACAAACCCAAACCCAAACAAACAAACAAACCCACCACCAAACTCCCTGTTTTCCAGAAGCTGTTTGGGGCAATCAGTAAGTTTCCTTGCCTTTACCAAGCTGATTAAAGCCTGGAGGTGGGAATGGGGTTAGGAGGTTTTCCAGATACACATATAGGATTGGGAAGCTAGGATACAGCAGGATTGCAGATAGGTATGAAAGGAAGATGATCCTCCCAAGCTCCAGGGCTGTGCAAGCACTAGGGCTCCTTAGCCAGCTTGCTTCCAATACAGAAGGCTGGAACTTCAGGTTCCTTGTGTTTTTCTGGCATCCAAAGGAGTTGATAAGGGAGCAGGGAGTAGGCAGGGAATGTGGGAGTCGTGCACTTGTTGCTTGGCAACACTGCAGTCAAATGGAAGTCAGGCTGACAGGCAGGGATGGGAACAGGACTGCAGCATCACTCTGGCATTCTAAACATGCTGGTCAGGCAGCCCAGGGGAGGATAAAATCATCTCTTCTCTGGTAAAGCCTTGCTTCCAAAATCACTGCTGAGCATTTCAGGACAACATTCAAATGACTCCCAAAATGCCTAGCACACCTGCAAAGAGCAGCAGCTCTGCTTCTGAGAGGGGAAAGGTGCTGTGGGCATAGCTGCAGCCTGAAGCAGCAACTCAGAGGTTTGCACTCCTATTAATTAGTCTGAGATCAGCTTTAAAACTTAATGGCAGTGCTTCAGGATCAGGGTGTATTGATTTATTGATCAGTTCAGTAGCAGTGTAGGATTAAAAGCAGAAGAGCTCTGGCTTCAGAAGTCAACTTGTTGCCCAGGAAACAAAACGTGGAGAAAAATGACAGGAGGATTTAAGTTTCACAGCACAATAAACCTACCCAGATCCATCAGTGAAATGACTCACCAGTGCCCTGGCAACAAGATCTCAGACTACCAACAAAACCCAAAAGACAAACCACAAACCAGGAAAAAAAGCAGAGAGAAGAACCAAGAGCAAACCCCCCAGGCTGCTGCAAGCCCTCAGACATCCTGGCAGCTCCAGTCTACAGTTTGTCCACATTTCACACCTTACACAACCACAAACCAAGGCCCAGAGCAGCTCTGAGAGGAACTGCACAGCTACAGAGCTGCTGAGGAGAAGGCAAGCAATACAAAAGAGGGTAAAGGCTAGCAATATTCCACCTAGCAGGAAGGTTTATATCAAAGTATAACTGTATTTTCATTTAGGATCCTGTACATGGCTAAGCTGGACAGGAATCTGCTCCCTCTCACCCCTTTCTGCAATGCAGGAACACATATCTGACTTGTCTCCACAGTCACTGTGTTTTAGCAGTGATTCTTCATCTTAAAACACCTTGGATCAGCTAACAGCAAGATGCCAAGGTTTCCTGGACTGAAATAAGCACAAAATACCCACTAGGCCATCTTCCTTTACAATAGATTGCAAGCCTCAACCCCAAACCTTGAGGTAGTTTGTAGCACTTCACCAACATGATATTTGTGCTGAGATCACTTCCCTACTATGCCTGATGACTTCCTGACAGATCCCACACTGAGGACAAGTTCATTTTACTGCTTTTATAGCAAAGGCAGGCAAGTGCTGCAGGCCTAGCAAGCCTCTGTTGCACACTTTTGAACCCACTTATTTCTGGGAATTCTTTCTTTGCAGATGAAATAACCAGTTCTTGCTCTGCTAATGAAGAAAACACAGTGTAGGTCAACTCCTCAGAGACTACATAAGGATGCCTTGGACAGCAAACTTGTTGAAGATAAGTTATCACTATTCTTGGTATTTGTATGCCTGATTTCTTGTCTGAACAGGAAAGGATTAATAATGAAGGCATTTGATCTTACTTGACATAAGACAAAGCCCTAATGGAGAAAAGCTGGAAGAGAAAAACGTGGGAAAGCAAATAGAGCATTTTTGAAAGAGAATTGAGAACACCTCTGCTAACTTTGTGTATGGAAGAGACTGAAACACCTGGGATCTGGCTAAAAGAAGAGAAGAGAGAGGGCAAAAAGCATACAGGCTTCCCTGAGGTAACTCTGATGGAACTGAGAGGAAGAAGGGGAAAAGCAGGGGGGAGGAGGCAGATAGAGTTCCTCCAGCTGATGCTCCTGCTGTCCAGGAGCCCGAGCAGTGTCCCAGCCCAGCCCAGGCAGGCTCCTTACCGCCGTGCGATGTAGTAGAAGACAGGATTGCCAGCTCGGGACGTCCCAGCCTGGTAGAAAATGTTTAATGTCTTCAGTGCTTTGAACTCCTCTTTTTCGTGAACTTGATGCCTAAAAAAACAGGACATTGATGTCAATTCACAACTGCCTTGCAAAAAACCAGAAGAAAACCCCAAACCTTCTTCATTCACATCTTTCGAGTCTTAGGGTCACACAATCTTGAACCTCTGCTAAGTCAGAAATGTTTCTGCTGTCTCTGGTTCTCAGTTTAGCTTTTCAAATGAAAACCTACCCAGGAACCTAGAAGGTGCATGAAGACTCAACTGCCCTTCAAAAGGCAAGCTGGAGCTTTAATAACTACTTCCATTGCTTTACATGCTAAAGTCTAGAAACCCACAATGTGTGTCCCCTCCATGAGAATCCCTTTACCTTGTCATAAACTCTTCAAATTTGGAACTGGTGAGATTCAGACTGGACCAATGGGTATCTGCCACGGGTTTGTGCTCAGGAGGACCCAGGTAGGCAAGCAGAGTAGCCATTTTGTCAAAAGGTCTTCTTCCCACAGCCTTGTGGTCCCTAGGAACAGCAGAGTACTTCAAAGAAAAGTCCTGCTTTACTCAGCAAGTCCTAGTTTTTGTGCCCACTACTAATCCTTACCTTCAACATGCTGGATTCTCTTTAAATTAAAAAAAAAAAGAAAAAGAAGAAGAAGAAAGCATTCCATGAAGAAGTAAGAAAAATGTTTGTTGCACATACAACAGTTGTGACAGAAGATCAGACAACTACTCACTACACACAAGGCTGGAGTAAAGTGATGTGAGCCATCTCCCCAGTAATGGCTTGTCAATAAGACCAAAGTTCCCAGCTGTAAGATCTTTCAGCTATGATATTCTCAGCAGTAACAAGAGCATCTGAAAGCATTTCCAAAGACTCCTTACCTGTTGCTGGACAGGTACTGGCCAATCTTCTCCTGATTGTTCCAGAGCAGCCGGTGCAAGGCCAGCACGTTGCCGTCGCTGATGAAGGACAGGCTGTGGTTGACTGTGTCACTAGCTGGGCAGTCAGAGGCAATGTCCAGGAAAAACCTAGGGTTCAAAACCAGGAAGAAGCATAAGCCTGATGAAAATGAATCACAGTGTGAATGAGAAGGCTGTAAGAACATTCTCTGCTGACTCTTGGCACAGGACACAGACTCTCTGTGCTCCCCAAGGCCCCTACCTTCGTGCTGCGTCAAAATTGCTTTTGACAAAGTCATTGAAAGGCCTCATGTGCTCTTCTTTTGTAAACAGGACATGGTTGGCAATGCTCTGAAGGATCTAAAGAATAAAGAGAGGGCAAGGACACATAAAGGCTTCATGTAGTAACTGTTATGGTAGGCAGTGTAGCTGCACTGCCAGAAATATTCACTTTCACTTGTGAAACCTCAAGATAGAAAAAAGGACAATAATTTAACTCATTCAAGGTATGCTCACTTTCAAAGTATTTTCTTTCACATACTTCTAAATACTAGAAAATGACTTCCCTTATCTGTGAACCCCACACTTCCATTGCTGTGAGACACAACAGTAACATCACAATGCATAGACACACTATGGGAACATGAGTGCTCCAACCAAAACCTGCAGCTTTACCCCGATTTTCTCATGCTGGTCAAAGACCAGCACTGAATCAGGTAGAACATAAAACATGGCCAGAGAGAAATTCACCTTTGACATGAGTTTCAATCCTCTTTCAATCCTGGGTGGAGGCTTTTTGTCCAGGATGCCTGCCTCGTAGGGGGAGACGATGGCCGGGTTGATGAAGCGCAGGAACATGGCGCTGCCCACGGCCCCGATGCTGTTCTGGGGGAAGCGCTGGCTCACCACCTGCAGGGACAAGCACAGACAACCTGGGGCATTCCAGGGAAAGCAAGCTGAGGAAAACCTGCTCTGGCAACCCTGCTTTAAGCAATCCTTGCCATACCAATCAAGCTCGCCACACTGGAGCTGGTCTCTCTTGCCTTGATAGTTCTTTCATCACAGGAACGAGAGGGAAACACCTTTGGGGTCAGAGGGTATCAGACACTACCTAGCCTTACTCCAGCTCTCCTATAAACCTTGCTGCTCTTGGACAAAGACAAGAAGGTGTATTTCAGGGGTGCTGACCACTCAGTTCCAGGACTCTGCCCCTGGCAGTAAAGCAGACAAATGCTCATACTCAAGGGCACACAGCCTTCCCATCAAATACAGATTATTCTCTTCAAATCAGTGTTTCTAATTTCACTGTTGGTCACAAGAGCCTCTCCAGCAGTAAGACATAAGCTGTGAGGTTTCAGGATTCATTTTAAAGTTGTGGGAAGGAGGTATTTGTAGAAATACTCTCCAGACCCATCCCATCTCAAGGGATTTGCAGAGGAGGAAAGACAGAACAAGCAAGAGCTGGATGGCCAGTGTACCTCTGCACCTCTAAGCACACTGTCCAAAGGCACTCAGCAGGAATTTGCTACAACTAGAGTTAAAAGGTTGTTCTTTGCTAGCTAGAATAAAAATAATCTGAAAATGTAAGAAAAAAAATCTCCTTTCTATTTAGGAAAACCAACATTACTAGGAGGATATTCTGTTCTCCAAGTATCTTGCATTCGACTTGGAAAAGTTAAAGGATAAAGTACCCTGAGCAATGAAGTTGTTAAAATATGCTACAGAAGTTCAATATCTATGTGCATTTTCTTGTGAGTAACAGCAGTTAATTAAAACAATCAGATTCTACTTTTTCAAAGCATGAAATTAGCAAACTTCATATTTTACATTACATTGGTAAAAAATAAATAAAAACCAAACTCTATTTTACTGAAATACTTGAAAAGGTAACTAGCACAATCTGAACTCATGCTTCTTAACACAGAGGAAGCCATGAGCACCCAGAAGAGATACCAAGAAGCACTTTGGTTCAGTAGCAACTCCATTCAGTGACCTTGGGATGCCACGAGTGACAGTAATGAGTTTGCCCAGAGATTTTGCATTTCAACATGATTTCTCTCTCAGTCTACACAGCTAAACTACTCAACACAGCAAGTCACTTCAAATGGGAAACCTGCTTTTCTCAGGAAAATACAAGTGCTAAATTTTATTCCTTAGTCACAAGGCAAAGGTATCAGAAACAAGGCATATCAGCTTTTTTCTTTTCAGCAACCCATATCTATGAATTGTTCTCCTCCAAAGATGCAAGCTGAAGTTATCTGCCAGAGTGTTAAACAGCTAAACAGACTCAGATTTTTTTTTCCCCCAAAACCAGAGAAAACATTTTTCTTCTGCATTTCTTTTTTAATTTGAAGCTGGTGGCAAGGGTAGAAGAATCAGAGTATTAAACACTAAGCAGCAATGTTAAAATGCCTTTTGTTTACTCAAACAGGCACACAGAGAACTTAATTCCAGTGTTAATTGAAATGAAAGCTATTTTGTGCCAGAATTAGTAGAATGATTTTACAGTGAGGTCAAACAGACTGAGGTGAGGATGTCTGGAACAAACAGCAAAAGGTTTCTGTCGTGCTTTGAAAGAAATGGCTAATAAAAAGGTCTCCAAACTTACTGCTTTTTTGTTTTCCTTTTTTTCTTTTACGGTAGCTTTATTCAGGAGAGAGTGGCAAGTTGCCTACAGAACAGAGATGAGCACAAACAAGTCACAGCACCAACTACATACAGCAACAAAAAACCAAAGTTGACTTGTACAGAAATTACACAGTAAAATGTAACAAACAGAACCAACAGAAAATGAAATAGATAAACTAAAGACTGATGATGGAGTTTTTATTCCACAGTTTGATTACATCTTATTTACAAAGCACTAAATACAAAACAAGCAAAATGTTGAGTTTCAATCATTTCTACTATTTCTGGCTAGATTAAAAGTCAAACCACATTGCTGTGCTCATGGCATACAATATTGGGCATTAAATGGTATTTATTCAGCTTTCAAATCTATTTCACCATCCCCAAATAATTTTAATGGTAAAACCAGTGAGGTGTTATACCTTTGAAATACACATTACTTTTAAAATCAATTTAGAGTTTGAAATCTTCCCCATGTTTCTCTGTGTGTCCTTCAATTTATCAGATCTGCAGATCCCCATGGGTATTGCTCCTCTGACAGCTGAACACTGCCACAAAGCACTCTCTGCAGGAGGGAAGAACAAAGCCACTGGGGCTACATTGACTTCTTGGAGACTTCCAAATCAAAATAGCTCATTTGATTGGGCTTGTTGCTGCACTGCATTTAAAGGCAGAGGGAAGAAGCATCCTTCTCTCCCATTTCCCCTCAGGATTGGTGTGAAGCTAGAGTGAAGTGCTCCCCTGTGCACAGGGACCTTGTGGCTTGCAGCTGAAGCACATCAGCTGCACCAGAGCAGCCCTGGAGCTGCAGCCACACAGCACCTGGAGAGCAAGCATGCACCAACAGCTCCACACACCTCTACAGCATCACACCAGCTGGGACTGCAAGTGAGCTTCTACACTTCATGTGGCAGAGAGAAAAGCAAAATAAAAACCCCAAAGCCCAGTGAGGAAAAGCTCTTCTGCTGATTGTGCTAAATGCCAAGAGTTCAGATTTGTGCAGGAGCTGTGGCTCTCTAACCAGTGGTGCCTCTGCCAAAGCTGAGTGCCATCTCTGCAGGTAGCTTCTGAAGCAGTCACAGGCATACTCCACTCATCAGGCCAATGCATTTAAAGTACAATTTCCATCTCTCTAACTAAAGCAAAATCACATGAGTGTGCTTCTCTGAAACAGCAGAAATTCTCTGTATTCCAGAAACACTCTGAGCAGCCTTGGTTGTGAGCACCTGCTGAAGATGTATGACCTGAGAATGAGCCAGGGTGACCTGCCTCAGTGACTAGGTGCAGCATGCTTCCAGATGGACACACTTCCCAGGGCTCTGCCCAGCCAGGACAGACACCAGCAGCCAACTCACCATGTTGGTGCTACACTCACTAAAATGAGCCACAAACCACTTACAGAGCACACCTGATGAGGAATTTTTTCACACACACACTCAGTTTGAAACTCTTGAGCATGAAGAGACTGCAACGTTCAGTCTCCTGTACTGTTACACTACTGCTTGGGATGGAACACATTCACCTTTGAAAAAATGAAGTTACCTTATCAAAATCACCAATTCAGTTCATATGATAAAAATGGATTAATACACCCCAAGTTCAGATTTCAATTGTACTTTCAGACTCCAAAATTTGGAAGTACAGAGTCAATTATTACACTGTGTGTGGTGAGCAAACATCTGTGCACAAATCCAGGTGTTACTAGGAACAGAGTAGTAAATGCTGAAGCTGAGTATTAGTTAATACTACTTGTGTATCTGCCAGTAAATCATCTTTTTCAAGAAGACATTACCTTTGCTATCTAAAAAAAACAAAGGCAAGAATAAATCTAACAGACTTGATAAGCTTCCTTAGAAGAATCTCTGGCATTGGCCACCACTGAGTACATTTCAGCAACTCCATTTCAGGTAGGAATTACAAATGGCTTGCATGGCAATAATTTCTAGCAATGTATCACTGAAATGGAATTAAATCTGATCCACCCTAGTAACAGGATAGACAAGCAATTCCAGGGGAAGATAGTGGACAGTGGACCATCAAACACTAGAAGGAACAATCAAGGTTGCCTGTGACATGTTCAGCAACACTTGAATGCACTCCAGTTAATGTCTGTGGAACTGTGGCCATGTGAACTTGAAGGAAACCAACTTGTCTCTCTAAAAACCCAACAAAACAAAACAAATAAATAAAACAAAGCCACCCCCTGCCAAGCTGAACACAATCCCTGCCAGAAGGAGACCCTGGTGGCTGCAGCAGCCATTTAGCCAAGCTGTTCAGGCGGAAGCAAAGGCACATCACTGGCATGCCTAGCTCACTGCAGCAGCTCAGGGAGCCAAGAGCCACAGCACTCACAAGGTACAACTCACCACTGCTCACCCTGAGAAGCTCAGCAGTGGCAGTTATTAATACAGCATGCACTGGAAAAATCTGACTAGATTACACTGCTTAGCACTTTGGATTACTCATAATTTGTTTGCAGAGCTCATAAAATCATTTTCCTTGCTTTCCTTTAGACCTGAGAGACAGACTCCCTGGTTGAAAGGCCAAAAGTAGCTCTTGCAGACCACAGCTCAAGTACTCTGCCATGCACAGCTCTTGTGTGACAGTCCAGCAGGACAGGACACTCTATTCCCTATAGGCAGCAGGAGTAACACCCACTGGAATTTTTAGCAGCAGCTAAATCCATTAGAAACACAGAAAGTGACCTGTATGCACACTGGGCTCAGACCTGCTGCTGAGCTGCTCCAGAGAGCAGCAGCAATGGGAAGGAGCAGAGGAGGTGGGGCTGGCAAATGCAGGTGGGTGAATGGGAGGCAGCCAGAAGGATACCACTAGAGCAGAACTTACTCTGCAGAGGACAATGCACCACTCCCAGAAGCTTCTCTTTAAGGATCATTAATAAAAGGTACCAGACACAAGCAGGAAGAGATGGTCCCAGGGTAACACACTCTGACAGGCACAAGTACCTCCACTACAGCAGAGGGAAGATCTTTGACTGTGTAGAACAACTGTACTGCTGTGGTCATTCCAGCTTTCAAACACAAGAACCTCTCCTCCTCAGAAGGACAGAGCATCTGCAGCAGCTAATGCTAGTTACCAAGCCACATGCCAGAGGACTTCCTCCTCAGTGCAAGTGCATGGTGTTTCCTACAGTGGTCCACAGCAACCCCTGAGTCTTAAAACACCACACAGCCCCTACACTTAGATCCCTGTTACTAACAAGTGCCTAAAACCAGCCCTTTAAGAAATGCTCTGCTGCACCTGCTTCTGGAGCAGGCTCCAAAGTGTTAGAGTTACAGAAACAAACCCCAAAGTTGAGGGCAGGCAAGCCCTGGAGGCATACCTGGTACAGACAATGGCACACACTGCGAAGCTGGGGTGGGAACTCCGAGGAAGAGTTAATGATTGCATGAAAAAACTTCTCTGTCATTTGCAAGAGACTCCTCTGGTTCTCCTCAAGGCTTTCTGTAGACTCCAGCCTGAAACAGACCCAGGAATGGATGACCAGCAATCCAACAGATGCCCCTAGCTGTACTCACACCTTTGGTAGCACCCTTAGCTCCCAGGGGCAATAGGAATCTTACAGGAACATGGAGGATCTTTTACACAAGCTTCCATCAATATTCTAAACCACTTAAGTTACAGACAAAAGAGCATTTAAAACTCAGTAATAAACAGCTGTAAGTGGGATTCTCTCACACCATTCCACACAAAGCCATGCATACATAATTCCAGCTGATGGCTGCATTATCAGTTTGATCAAGGAATTCTGGAGGTAAGCACAGATATGTCAGAGTTAAACTAAGAAGGTCTATCTTTGGGTAAGCTATTTAAAAGGCAAATAATTGAAGTTTTTCTTAGTTAGGGATAATTCAAAGCAACAGAGGAACAGCTACGAAATCCAAATCTTGAAGTGATACAAAAGAAATTAAAGCAAATAAATCACACCCAACATGCACACATTCCATCTTGCTTCTGCAATTAATCCCATGACCTAAAGCAGATGCTTTCTGTTACTACTGGAAGTCCCCACATTAGTGGCCTACACAAGAGTATGAAGTAGAGGAGAAGAGGTCCTGGGAGAGCTCTCTATCTTCCTTACTCTTTCAGGGCTTAGAGGACATGCAGCATAACTCATCTTGCTGTGTTGGGACAGCTCTGTACAAGTCTCCCTGGGTGTAAGGGCTGCAGATACACTTAATCTGTCTGGTAAAGTGAGGAGTGGAAAAGCATGAAAGTATGAGAGAAATATTTGCAACAGTCAAAAAGTCTCCTATTATATTGACATGAGTGGGAATCATGTTTGCAAACAAATACATTTGCTCCTCCCCCCCCTGCATCTCAAACCTTGTTGGATCCACCTCAAAGCTAACATGCTGCCACTCAGAGGATGTGATCACAGTCCTTAACAAAGGTTCCAAAAGCTTCTGCAAATAGGTAGCACCATATACCTGGGTGGGAAGACAATCAGAACAGGTGCTCAGATGAACATAACTCAGAGCAACACTCCAAAACTCTCCAAGTGTTACAAGAGCCTGAAAGCACTTCATTTTTTCTTTTTGGCATAAACCAGATTCCTATAAAATTGGCTTTTCTATATCATAGTCTTAATTCTGAAACACAACTGTGTCAATTCCTACAAATATTTTAATTCATCTCCAATGAGACTGAAGGCTACTTAGGCAGAGGATACAGAGCAGGTGAGATAAAGCATTTAGTGCCTTGGAAGCTCTCAAGAGAACTAACTGCAAGCTTAAACCTAACTGTTTGAGCCATCGAGTCTTGGTAAAAGGTTAGTTCCACAAGGATTTGTATTTTTTACTTCGGCCTGAGGATGAGATGTATAAGGTACAGTTCATCAAACATTAAAAGCAAAAGCTCCCTAAACTTCACAGATTGAGAGCTAAGAGTAATTTAAACCAAGGTCCAAAGTCAACTCTGTGCAATTTTGATCTAATCCAGTTACTCAAGTGCTGAACACCACAGACTGAGAGCTCTGTATTTTATGTTACTAAACTTCTCCTGTCCTTGCTGTGACCTGTAGCAGAGAGAAAGATTGAATACTATACCTTAAAACAGAAAGTCATTATTTTACTGGCCAAGCTGTTTCCTCTGAAGAGAGTCTGCATGGAGTCTGCTAATTCAACTTCCTTTGAGAACATGTTCCAGAGGAGCTGGTAGAGCAAGTGCCGGGAATCGAAGAGTGTGACCAGGACACGAGCCAGCTCATCCTGGAAAGAGGCAAGGAAGAGTTAATCTGAGCAGCAGGGAGCCAAAACTAGCACAAAAATAACATCATGGCAGTTTGTACTAATGCTTTCAGTTTGCTATGGACTCTGGCATGTAAACATCCAATCAAGCATATACAATTCCTCTTTAAATCCCTCCTATGCTATTGCTTGTCTGAAGCTCTGCCTCCTGATGTCCAGTCCTATAAATTCAGATACATAAACACTTATTCTAGAGTGTACCAAAGCCCAGTTCATCCTGCTAAAGTCTAGAGGAGCAAATCCAGTTCTTGGCATTACAGCACCCACAACCTGTAACAGATAACCAGCCCCCCAGGTGCATTTATTACAATTACACCCTTCATGCTTGTGCTAATCTCTATTTCAAGTCTTACTATTCTAAAGATGTAGGAAGTGAAAGGAATGAACTCACCCACTGAGAGCAAGGCACCACGTTGGCTAAAGCCATGGCAATGGGCAGCTCCCCCTGGTCACCCATCATTGTCACCAGCTCCACCAGCCTCTCGAAGCGATCTGCCAGCACTGTCTCTGCTAAGGTGTCAAACTCTGTGCCCTGCTGCAGAATTTTGGTGAGCACTTCCATGAAGGTAGCTCTTGTTTGGAGATCTTTATGATAGCCCAAGCCTGGTTAGAAAAACCCCACAGCTACTAAGGGAGATGTCAAAAGGAACTGAACACCCATCTGCCCCTGATGTCTCCGCTGGTGCCCACTGGTGTGCGAGCTGCGTTACCTATGGAGTGCATGAGGCCGCTGTCCACGTTGGCGTTGAGCAGGTTGGACATGGCGAGCACGGTGCAGTGGCGCAGGGACGCGAGCCTGCGCGACATGCCGCGCTTCCTGCCCCCGGGCTGCCCGCCCTCGTCCTCAACCTCGCTGCAGTCATTCAGCAGGTTCATGAACAGCGTGAAGTATCTGCACACAAACAACAAGGACTTGAATAAGCAAGNCCAGTCTAGGATTCTATAAGAGATTCCACAAAGGCAACTGCCCAGAAAGACAGCCATACAGCATCTTAACAGGCAATAAGCCTCCCCAGGTCACCTCTCAACTGCCCCAAGTGATCTCTCTTGTAGCAGAGCACAAACTCCCAGGTGTGCTGTAACAGCCAGGAGGCACTACCCTCAGAGCTGCCTGCAAACTCTCTCAAAGCAAGCAAGTGAATCTCACAGGTGTGCCTTTAAGCTTCATGGATAAAAATGTAGTATCAAAGCAAGCTCCCTCCCCTGAATTAGGAGTGCACCTGCATTAAGCAGAAACAAAGCCAAATTTTCTGTTTCCTAAATCAAAATGTTTCCATAAACCTAAGAGGCAGAGAGCTGTGAAACGGAATATATAAGAGGCAATTTGTCTTTGGGTAATAAATATTTCTGTCAGAAGAAAAATCCTAGTTTGCAATAAAAGTCAAACAGTACATCTACTTAAGGGTCATTGGATAGAAAAATAGAAGTCATGATTTACTTGAGAAATAACTGAGATTTTGCTTCCATCAGCTCCACACCATCTCCTTCTTCAGGCTGCAGGGGGAGCCCAGCAAGAAGAGAGACCACTGCTTCCATACTTGCTTGGTCCAAATCTCTGAAAAAAACCCACATTTTAAAAAGCTGTGAATCAGAATTAGTCTGCCTTCCCCTCAGTAATTTTCCCATCCAGCACCAAGTTCCTTTTCCTTATATATTTAACTCCAAGTGAAAACAATCTTGAAGAAAAAAAACCTGTTCTAGTAAAGTTCTGTCCCTCAGGGAAAGAGCTGTTAGACTGTGTGGTCCTGCTGAAGCAACACATCTCCTAAGGACAACAACTGCAAGCCAAACATGTCACTAAAAGAGAACCAGTCAAGTATAAAGTCAACTCTATAATATTTGATTATTTTATTCTTCAGAAGGCATCATATGAAGATACAGCTCATCAAAACTTAGGTTTCCATTGTTGTCTTTCCCTTGCAATTACTACCACTAAAGCAAACCCACAGTGGCTCATCTGAGGAGATCAAATGTTAGCAACTGCAGAAAGAGTCTAAGAGGATTCTCTTACCTTGTCAGGCATTTGACATCCTCATCTGTTGCTTGGTTAGATGTTCCCATCACCCAGTCTGTCAAATACTCCACCATTTTGTTCCTGTTACACACAAACACTTGCTTTAGCTTTGGGCTCTTTCCTTTGGTTTTGTTTGTTTGTTTAACTAGCCCCTCCCTCAAAGACACTTTCTGCTGTTGGTATCACTCAACTAGTACCCATTTCAAGTGAGAACAATTTGAACCACCACACACTGCAGATGAACTGAACTGATCTCTCTTCATACCAAGTAACACCTGAGCCTGGATCACACCCAACATTTGTTCATGTGTTCAGTATCCCTACAGCCAAAATGGAATTGTAATGCAGCACCAGGCTCTAAATTATTCTGAGCACAAGAGGGGTACTAGGTTTATGTTTTTAAGCATAGACCCAACCAAAACTACACTTGTCCACACTACACTACCCTAGAAGTTCCATAATGCAACACTTACCTGAATTTCATCTCTTGGCAAAATGAAAGGTCATCTCTCCTCTCCATCATCACCTCCACTAACTGGCAGAGCTTGGTCTTTATTTGAATTGCATGCACCAAATTACCAAGCACACGCACATACCTGCAGGAAACCCCAAAAGGATTAACTGAACACTTCATGCTCCTTCTTACTACAAGGCCCACACATCTGAGAGAGCTTTTCATGCTGGAGCCTACCTACTGACTGGCCCAGCAGAGCTGAGGATGGCTTAGCAGGTGTCTGGGCCACCACCATACTCTATGCTACAGTAGAAATGATCACTGTGACTACTGAAGTTGTCAGAACCATAAGGAGGAGGAGCAGAACATCAGGTGTTGCTTTTCCATGGATGCAAGCAAGACAGACATCAACTAGAGGCCCCACCTCAGCTCTTCAATGTATTGCTTTGCATAGGAAGGCCAACAGGATTTCTTACCTAACCAGATTGAGCATCATTGTCTCAATGCTAGCTTGTCCAAGATGTTCTGAGCTCCCTTCTGTATGATTGTCAAGCAAATTCTTCATGATAGCAATGGTTTGCTCTACAAATTGTGTGTTGGTCTCAGTTAACAAAACCTACAGGAAGAAAATTTCTGTTCTTAATTCTCTACTCACAAAAAAACCCAAAACCCAGAGTATTTATCAAATATATAGCAGCATTACAGATCTAATGCACAAGTGTTCTTCTAGTTACCACCTAGCCAAAGAATTCCAATGTATGTCAAGATTCAAGATGTCAATGTTATCAGCCAGAACAATGCTGAGAACATTCTCACCCATTCTGTACTCAGAGTTCACTAAGAATTCAAGAATCTTTTCAATTACTTGATGTGAAACAGCCTGGAATCACAATTACAGGAATTATTAATGCATGCTGTGAAAGAATCACAATGCTTGAAGGTTCTTTGTACAGAACACAAATAGCTATCAATTCCAATTACCTATGTGACAGACAAGAGGGATGCTTTGAGAAAGGCACAAAGCAAAGGAACAGATCAACACCTTACCTGTCCTTGAGAATCAAAAAACTTGCTGATGGTGTTCTTCAGCTTGTTAAAGAGCATTGGATAAAGTGCTGGACTCAGCTCCAAACCCACCAGGTCTTTGATGTTAGTCCTTATCTGCAGTCCCACCTTCTCATGGTTACAGACCATCAGAGTCAGCAAGCGATCGATGAACTTGCTCACCGGAGTCTCCGCATTGCCCTCAGTGGACACCATGGAGATCATGGAGCCCTTCCTCTCGTTGACAGGGCCCATGGGGGGGCTGTAGGTTGCTAACCCTGCATTGCTCCTGTGCTGCAGGCACACTCCTCCCAGGGCACACAGGAACCCTGTCATGTTGATCCACTCCTGCAGAGAATCAGTGTCAGAGAGGTCTATGGAGCCTCCGCCACTGACGTGGGACATCCTCCTCTTGACTATTGTCTTGTGAAGGCTTTCAGTCACCTGAAAAAGAATGGCTGAGGGTCAGCTCTCTTCCACCAGAGAGACCTGATTTGGAAGTGTTCCATAACACAGCCTGTCATTTACAATTCCAGTCTCATCTTTTACACTTTACTGGGGTATTATGAACAGAAATCTATCCAGGGGCACTGCCTGCAGAGAAGTTGAAAAAGCCAAGCTAAAAAGACTGGAGGGGATTGCCTAGTCAATTCCCTGCTCTGCACCAGGATAAACATACTGACATCAGGACAGCCAGAGGCTTGCTGAAAAACCTACAGTGAAAGGGAATTCACAGTTTCTGTAGTAGTATTCCAGAGTGGTCACTCCTCTTCTTTTCAATGTTGCTTTAATTTGTAAGCTCAGTCTCCATCTCCCTTACAGCAACTCAAGTCAAATTACTTCTTGGTCTCTTACTAAGCAGAGTGGACAACCTATTAGCATTCTTGTTCTGGAAGATTTTTATGGAGCTTAATTCTGAACTTATTCAGTTCTTAATTCAGAACTTATTTTCTAGATTAAAATTCAACCCCATAAAATAAATAAGATGATATAGTTATTCTGAATTCCTAAGGACTGAACAGATGGAACCACTGATAGTCACCTGCCCATCCTCCATTTTGGTCTTGGGATAGTTCAGGATTAGTTTGGTAGCTTGTTCCCATTTGGCATGTGTATCTTCCCAGGCCTAAAAGAAGATATATCAAGAATTGACTTCAGAACTACTTATAGTAACAGGCTGTTCTGTTCATAAGAAACCAGCTGTGCAGAGAGCACAGGAGCTGAGCTGGGAGCTTACCTCTGTGTTGCCTGCAGTGGGATGCTCAATGCGCCTCAGCAGAGCCATCACTCGCTTCTGCAGAGCTGCTCTCCCTGCAAAGGGCCACACAACAGTCAACCACCTACACCACACAGCAGCTCTTGGAAAGGAGCTAGGAAATTAACAGAGGAACACATCCCCTTAAAGAGTTCAGGAAAGGAATCTCCCTTTCACACTTTAAAATCCTTAAGAACTCAGCCACTCCAACTCCCTACTCCTAGCAGCTCTGATGATGAAGATATCTCAGTGACAGCAGGAGCAATCATATCAAAAATCCCAACCTGCTTTAAGAACTCAAACACAAAGAAACAGTCTCATTATACAGGTCAAAAGGGATTTTACAGGTTCTTGATGCTTACCTGTTGACATCATATTGCTAACAGATGCAAACTCCATGAAAGTATTGTAGTTTGGCAAAAAGTTATGGACAGAGACTTCATCTACTCCACATCTGATATCTGCTTCCTCACAGAGGTGACGGAAACAGGACATTGCCACCAGGACTGCCTCAATGTCTGGGCTCCACAGGAACATGTACAAGGCAACTTCCAGTTTGTTCTGGGCCTGGGGACAGATGGGGGTTCCACTGCAGCCTGCTGTGCTCTCCTTGGGAACAGACAGGTCAAAACTCAGTGAGAGCAACTCAATTTCTACTTGCACACAGGTTTTTCTCTCCAAGCACTAGAACAAATTATTATCATCCATAACTTACCATGGAAGAATTCCCTTTCCCTTTCCTGAGGGTAGCTCCTGGAGTGCAGCGTATCATCTCTTCATGGTCAAGAGAAATTTGACTGGTTCCACCTCCAGAGACATCATAAAGGAAGAGAAAATGGCAAGAACTCCTATCTGATTGCTGTGAAGAGAGAGGAGAACAATACTCCATCATTTGGGTTTTTACAGAAGGGTGAAAAGGACAGATTTCAGAATGCCTGAGGGCTTCAGCTGCAGCAGGTGAGATTGGATTTCACAAAGCTACATTAAACTGGAGGTACCAAAAGGAAAAAGCCTGCTGTTCAGCATCCCCACAGACAGAAAGCAATGTCCAGCAGGAACAGAGCTACCAAAGGGAAAAAGAGAAGACAGGAATAAAAGCCTTTTAAAGATAAAAATCCTCTTGCTGAAAGAGGACTTTTTAAGCCTGCTCCATACTACACACAACAGTCTCCTTCTTATCTTAGCTACTTTCAGGTGAGACAGGAAAGAACAGAAACCTTTTATTTTTTTCTGGTAGATCTTCAGTTCAAAAAGTAATATCCAACTCTGGATTTAATTCTAGCAATAAAGCATTACAATGTGTGTTTGGCTTGGAAAAGTCTCCTGAGATTATCAGAAAGGAGGAAGTCATAATTCTAGGATTCACATGAATGTAAGATCAAAAAACAGTTTGATTTCATTCCTGAAGAAGTGTATTTTATCATAACTATCTTGCCCTTTTTCTCCCCTTGTGCACTATTTCCCTTTGTATTAGGCAAATAGGTATCAGGCACCAGGGTTCTGCAAAACATACATTTTCCAGGAGAGTAAAACAACCTGTGGAGCTGAAGTAAAAAACCCAAACCCCACCAAACCTAAACCTAGTTTGGTTAACAGTTCTCCTCAAGAGTGCTTCCCAAAGCACTGTCTGCCAGCAGGGAGGAAACCAGACAACAGCAAGTGGAGGTGTAGCTATTAAATCCCTTCCAATCATAGCAATAAGCTGGTAAACAAAGGCAGAGACAAAACCAAGAGCAATTGCTGTTAATGATCCTACCAGAGAGCTGTGAACAGTCACTCACTTTGTTTTTCAGCAGGAATTTATTCCTGCAGATGAGGATCTCTCGCAGCCACTTGAGGATCTCTGTGCTGCTCAGCATCTGGTGACTGGTTAGTTTCTTGCAGATATAAAAAAGCATTTGTGAACTGCAGCAAAAGGAAATTCAGCATTAGCTCTGTGATCCAGCAACAACCTTTCTCAAGCTATGACTACATTTTACATAGCAATAGGCAATGAGCAGGAAGAGCCTCTGCATATACTGACAGCATCTTTCAAACTGTATAGTAGATAAGACAGAGGTGTGCACTTGGAATGCCAGGCTCCCCTCTGACCCTTCCCACCCCCCAGCTGGCCTCTTTAGCTCCCTAGAGGAAGTGAAGCAATGTGGGTACTTGTCAGCAGTCCAGACTCCAGGGCTGTTGGCTCAGAAGTCCTCCACCTATCCCCAGAACAGATACAGCACAGACAGGGGCAGTACAAGTTTACCTACACTGCTCTGACAACGTGTCTCAACTCTGTTCTGGAAGGAACACATCTAGGGATGTTCCTTCTTCATATCCATTCAGGCCTCACACTCTCTGTTAAAACTGCCAAAGGGTCCAAATTAGTAGTGTCCATTCTAGTGGGATCCTCCCCCAGCCCAAGCAGCTCACAGACTCAGTGCTGCTCAGTGCCCACCTGGCAGGGCTCAGCCCCACAGCTAACCCATCACAAGCCCCTGGAGACACAGTTAGCAGTCAGGCCAAGTGCTGATGCTGCTAAGATTGTTCCTGCCAAGCTTCTTCTAAAAGAAGCATCAGGACCAATTCAGATTAGATCACCAAATGTATTCATTTATTTGTAATTATTTAGCTCATCCAATTCTTAAAACTCTTGAGTTTACAGATTGCTATTTTTTGGTTTAGTATTTTGTGTAATTCTGCCTTTTCTGGAACTTCATTTCCCCTAAGCTGTGAATTTACAAAAAGCAAAGACAACTTTCATGAATTCAATTTCTTTAGACCCACAGGGAAGACAAATGGAGATCAGAGGTGAGAGCAAACTACTAACTTCCTTAGGTGAGGGCTTCAGAGTCCACAAGAGCAAACCCACACCGCCAGAGTTGCTTAGCATTAGCCTCCCTCACCCCAAAGGGATACAGCAGAATTTAAACAAGTAGTAGACATTTCAATGAGGGAGAAAAGCCTCTTAAATTTGTCCAGCTAATTATCATTTCTACACCTTAGCATCAGGCTGAAGAGAGTCAGCCAAATGTCTGTTACTAGATTTTTGTTAAATTCATGTAGTATAAAGAAGACACAACTTTTCCATGAATACACATACTAACTGTGACTGCAGATTCATGCTGATGTTGCATGGCTTTGCCAAAACATTCACAGCTCTTTCCAAAGAGAAGACAAACCAAACCAGCTCTTTGTCTCCCTTACAAAAGTGAACTTACCTAATTTCCCAGAATGTTTCTATAGGTGCATCAGGATTCCACAAGTCAATGCTGTCTAACTGGTGAAGAACTAGCAAGGCCTAAGTTCAAAACAGAGTTTCATTTAAAGGCAGAAAGTGCATCAGCACAGGCAGTGAAAGAGGTGCAATCACAGATTAAATACATTGTGTTAAAAATAAAAGGATCTTAAAGAGAAGAACAAGAGTTCACTGCTAGTCCATGTCAAAAGTATTTCATTTCAGTCTGTATTTATAGATATATAAGCCAAACCTAGAGCTTTGACCTTGTGTTCCCACACAAATCCATCCTAGACACAGTCACAATGTTTTTAAAAGACATGTTTGGGCTTTCATATTTACTGCATGTCTAGCTGTACAATAATTACTGCACTCAATCTAATGGATATAAACTGATAAAAACTAAACTGGTCAAAAGCTATAAACAAACAGAAAATTACTGATTAATAGTTGTTTGTCCTTAATGGTATCAAAACTGTAGCAAAGAAAACCTCTCCTCTTACGTCACCTATCACTCGGGGCTGTTCAGTGTGCAGAACAGAGGAACTGTCAAACTGTCTGTGATCCCACCAGGGCTGACCAAACCTCACACAGAGGGGCAGGGTAGGCACAAGAGGCAATTTAATTGCTTCCTCAAGTTTTTTGATAGGCCTCTCCTGTAAAACTTCCAGTGCAGGAGACATTTAGACAAAGATCAATAGAGCCCAACCTCCAGAACCCAGAACTTCAGAGCTAATCAGAGCTTCTACAAAAGCCCTGCTTTGTCTGTGTCAAAGAGAGCACCTGCACCCTTACCTCCATGGCTTCTTGTGCTATGTCTGGCATGCTGGACTGGGGAACGAGGTGCATCAGGCCTGTGATTAACTCAGCAGTGCTGCCTTGTGTCTCAGGCCCTTGCTTCCTTGGATTCTGAAGAGCAGAAAGGAAAGCAAGGTTAAGCTGTAAAACTGGTGAGTGACCACTACAGCAGCATTGCTGTTACTAAACTAGATGGAGCACTGCAGATCTAAGAGAACACTCTTTTTTTTAGGCTATGCTACCTGTTGCATATCATAACTTTGACAGAATTCAAATATTTCTGAATTAAACAGACCTGAGAAAATGGAAGACCCAAGACTGCATCTTTCTACTCATTGAAATTATCACTGAATTACCCAAAACCCCTTCTTTTAACTTGCTTCTTGTTCTGTTCCCCATTTCTTCCCTCACTTGAGGGTTACAGAGCTTTATGTTCCCTCTCATGTTGCTCTGGTTCTGTAGAATTCCTTGCAGTTTCTTTCCTCTGAAAGCACAGAACACTATAACCAGGGAATAGGAGCAGGGAAGTATCCTGGATGCCAGCTTTATAGATTTTTATTCCTTTTGTAGCTTTAAAAAAGGAAATTGTGCAATGAATGAATAGTATGATATTTATAATCAATAGACTTACACACAGCAGAAGCTTTGGATCAGCATGGATCAGTTTTACCAAGGATAACAACAAGAATTTGTAGCTTCTAGTTTCCAAATCAGTAGGCTTTTCTTTAAATTTAAGGCTTGTCATTTTCTCCTTAAAGGTAAGACTCTGATGGAAGGAAAAATCACAGCCACTGTCAGCAAGGTAGTAATGAAACGTGTTGGGAAGTGTAATTGCTTTGAGAAACTACAGATCATGGAACAGTTTAAAAGGATATAAAATTCACTCAAGTATAATGGCACAGCTTTAATTCAAAACTCCCCTTTACAGGTACTGTGTCTATGAGCGGGGACGGGAGTGGGACAGGCGGAACGGGGCGCCACGGGACGGAACGTGAATGGACGGAACGGGGCGCGACCGGACGGAACAGACAGAATGGAATGGAACAGAAGGGAGGCCAAAGGCAAGCAGTAGGTCCCGTTAGGGTCTCACCGGGGTCATGCGGATGGCTGGGTGTGCCCCACAGCCCTGGATAGCTTTGTGCAGGGTCTCACTGAACATGCTGCGCAGCTCCATCGAGTGGCAGTAGACAGCATCGATCCTGGGCCACCAGTCCAAGGCAGACTAGGATGGAAACACACACACTGGTGACCTAGCAGTTAGCTTGGGTCACTTCAGACCTGGGAATAGTTGAACTGACCTAGAGTATGCTACACACTGTTACCACTATGCTGATTTTGCACTCTCATTACAAAACTGATATTGAAATGAGTTGTAGCAGAAGCAACACTTGCAGCTTAGCTGCTCACTCTGTCACTCTTCTTTCTGAATGAGCACAACCTCTGAAACTGGAACTGCAGAAAGCCATGAGAGATTGCACACTAGGGAATGCTAGCAAGTGATACCTCAAAACACCCAATGAGCCTCAATTCACTGTGATACAATGAACACAGTGGAAAACTGGCATTAACTGCTTAATAAACAGATACATCACCACCTCTGCAGTAGCATTTTCTCCCTAACATTTTTTATTTTATTTTTAAATACAGCATTCTCATGACACTGCTGGGATAAAGGAAACAGAAACTGTTCTGTAAATTAAGTCAGGCTGTTCCCCAACACTGCCTGATCCTATTTTCATGCTGATCAGGGAAGCATTTCTGAACAGCATAAAAACTGAAGTCATAGTTTAGTGACTTAAAGCACAGTAAAAAATAGAAGATGAACAACTGCACAAACTTTCGAAGTATTTTGGTACCCAGCATTTGCTACAATTTTACACTCTGTCAGTTCACACTGGATCAAATCCCTGAGGAAAACCACAGGGCAAGCTCTTCCCCTACGTTCCCATGGCAAGACACTACAAGTAGCAAAAGGTAGTGAACTATACAAGAGTCTTGCATGTATCCATAAAGCAGTACCTATCATAAAACCAGAACACACAAGATTCATTTGTCATCCTACACTAGAGGGCATTAAAACATCTGTAGTGAAATTTTATACAGGAATATAAGCAAACTGGGAACCCAACCAGTGGAGAGCATCACCAAAGCTTTGTATGTCCTTTCTTATTAGCAAGCAGCTCTTGCTGCATGAGTACAGGCAAGGAGATCTGCTCTACTATTCAGATTGTATCTAACAAGCAGATATTGATCTGAATGAGGCCACAGATTGCTGGGGCTGATTAGATACTTTGAGAACTTACATTTGTGATTATTCTGTGGAGTGAATTCACCAGCACATAATGAAATGTTGATGGGGAATTCTGTGCCAAGCAGATCTGCAACAAAACCAGAAATACATCAAAGCCACTGAGGAACATCTTTGTCTTTGCCATTCTTCACATCACACTGAGTAAAATACCAGAGCCTTTTCATTACACTGACAAAGCTGTCAGCTCTGAACAAGAGGAAGTCTAAGCAGCTCAGACAAGAGCTATAAAAGCATGCAGGGATTTATTACTAAGGGATATTCATAGAGTTGAACTTATGGATGAGCTTCCAGCTGCTGTTAGCATGTCTTTTCTATCTGGCAGGTCATCAATAGCATATGAAGAATGCCTTAGCAGGAAGCAGTGTCCTCACCTTGAAGTGTTGGTTGTTGTGAGGGTTTATGCGGAAGCAGGAGACCAAGCAGTCAATCATCAGGTCTACATCTGCATTCTGATTGCCTCTTGAAAAAGGTTTGCTTGGATTAAACAGCAAATTCTGTATATTGCAAATAAACATAAAGACATCAATCAGACACCAAGATTATTCTTGCCTGCTTTCAACACAAAACTTTGCACTGCAAAACACTACAGTGTTCAGCTAAGGAGAAATTCAAAGCTTATTTCAATACTTTAAATTCAAAATCCTCCACTGCAATTAGGAAGTAGACATTTTTACCTTCAGGTCTACGACCATGGACTGCACTAGGAGGAAAATGACAGAATTATCTTCCCAGTTGATGTAAGTAGATGCTTTGCAGAGTTTAACACAGGCAATAGCAGCACTCTCAGTCAGCTGTCTGCTCCCGCTGTGGCCTGCAAGGGCTTTCCTGAGATTGTCCAGGAACAGTTTCTGCAGAAGTCAAACCAGGAAGAGTTATAAGCAGAGCTTTGGGAATCTGTGGTCAGGGGCTTTATATCCTTTGATATCAAAACCAAACAACAGTGCATTCTCTGATCTGAAATCATGGATATCAGGATTGCAAAACCCAACTTGATGCAGCATTCTGAGACACTGATTTTGAAGGATCTAGGGCAATCAGAATGGCACAAAACAGAGAGTTGTTTACTCTTAACCACGATGTTTGCAGCCACCCCAAGTTCAAGATCTGCCCCAGGTACTGCAATCATGGCACACAGAGTACACACACTGCAGAGATCCAGAAGCAGCATGAGGCAAGGGAAATCACAGCTCTGGCACTCAGGTCTCCATGCTCTGCAATACCATTGTTTGGGACACACTCTCTGTATGAATTATTAACTGTGAAAGAATGTGTGTTAGGTGAGAACTTAGAAAGGGTGCATCAATTTACATATGGAGTTGTGATGTGCTTTTTAGGCAGGAGATACAAAATAAAACACACCTGAACTAGAGAGTAAGCAAAACCAAGCATCCTCTAGAAATCAGAACCACAATGCAGATACATTTCTGTTCTTACCTTGTTCATTTTCGTTTCCTCTACCACATCCTTTGCTATATCTTGGATTATCTCTGGACACAGGACCAGGAGGATGATTTGCAGTGGCCAAACTGCTGCTTTACGTTTTGTGCTCTCAGCAAAGCCATCCACCAAGTCAAACAACTTCTCTGCACAATCTGCATAAACCAGAACCAAGTTCAATGCCAATCTCCATGAGGAAAAGGTAAAGAATAGGTATAAAAGCCTGGAGGGACAGCTCCATGGACACAGGAAAACAAAAGAGTTCTGTTTTGCACATTAGTGGCATGCTACTGGGGATAACAAGGTCTCAACCCAGCTAAGGACATGGTTTATCTGAGAATATACATCTTCCTCTCTTTTTGACCACAAATACAGGTGATGTTATCTTTAAGGGTTTTTTCCCCTGTATCAAGATGTAAAATACATATATTTAAACAGGCTCCATCTTTTGGGTTTTATTTCTTTGTTTTGTGCACCACAAAATGCCTCTCTTTAAAGTTGAGGCAGCAATATATCCTTGCCTGCCCCGACAAAGGCTGGCAGAGATTTGTTTCTTGTTTGCAGTGGACAAGAAGCAAAGAGGACACACAGTGCCAGTGCAAGTGGGAACATGTCTGAGAAGTAACTTCTGAACACCATGTCACTTGTTGTGCCTTACCAGCCATATCAGTCTGTGGTGTTTGATACAGCTTTGTGAATTCATCAGGATAGTTTTCCACCCAGTTCCAAAATGCCTGTAGATAATGCAAAACATCCTTACATTCCAGAGCTTAGAAATGTTTGTTCTGAATTCTGCATTTAGATCAAGAGAGATTTTACTCTTACTTCTAATCACCCAACATTTCTTGCAAGACACATATGGATATAGCCCAACTTACACTGTAGAGTAAATGACAACTGCAGCTACTCTTAAATTAGACAAAGGCTGCAACTAAGCAGTGGAACAGAAGATAAGTATTCAAATACTCACCTTTTCAAGACTGTTGATAACAGCTAACTGAGCTACTTTCTTAAGGGCTTTAAACTTGAATACAGTCTCTGTAAAGGTAAAATATTCCTGCACTTAGAAAAAACTCAGTGCTAAAAAGCAACACAGATTATGAAAGACATCTGCAGTGCAAAGCAATTTTTAAACCACTGTCTTTATGCTACTTAAGTATTTTTAAATATTTTGGTAAATGTACGAATATTTGGAGTAAAAAACAGCAAAAAAAGGATACATCTATCAATAGCATTTTGCCATCTCTAACTAGGCAAACCACAGGCTCAGCTCTTACCTTGCAGGAGTCGTTTTAGCTTTGAACAGTCCACACTGATGTACTGCAGGAGTTCAATATCATGAACATCAGCATTATCTTCTGAACAAACAGTCAGCTCCTGTAACCTAAGAACAGGCAAAGCAAACTAACCTCTCAGATATTAATGCACACCTATGAGTCTATACATTTGAATAGCAGGGGAATATAGGATCTCCCCACATAAGCAGGTCTAGATCTGGAAGACAGATCCCACATGATTAAGAGTTAATATTATAGCCTTAACCCATCCTCATACTGAAAACAGATCTAGAAATACCAGTGATGAGTCTCACAAGACACCAGTACCATCTGGTGATGGCCTGGTTATGCCCCAAGATTTGCCCCAATCTGCTACCTCCCATCCTGTAGCAGTAATCTTGTCATCTTTTCAACTAAATGTGAAATTCATTGGATTAGGACACCTTTAGCCTGCTGCTCCTGAACAGCAAGTCCTGCCCCAGCTCATTTGTCAGGAGTAAAGCAGTGACTGCTTGCACTTCAGAAGCGAGCTAGCTACAAGCTCTCTTTGTAAGCTCCATGTTTTCCTGGCCTAGACAAAGAGGATGAAGTTGAATCCCCCCAGTTTAAACACAATGGCATCTTTTCACACTTCTGCATTAGAGGATTTACCAAACATCTCATCAGATGCTCAGCCACTAATAACTAAATCAGATGTTCTCACAAACTAACAATTGCCATGTCTTGTTCCAAAGCTACAGATGTGTTTGAGAGCTGGAATGTGATTTCTAGCACTGCACACAAAAGCAGTTCTTCATTTCTCCAGCGCCAGGGAAACTTAACAGCCCTCACTGGGGATGGGAAGGTCCCCACTGCTGTGCTTTTCGTGCCAAAAATCCCCCAGCTGCTGTCCAAGGCCCAGAAATATGCCTAAACAGGAAGCAGAGGTCAAGAGATCAGCAATGCTAACTGTCGGCAAGCTGACCCCTGTGGAGAGCTGCAGCAACTGGCCAAAGAGTTAACTGTTTATGAACAAACCATCTGGAAGGGAAAAACAGGTTGGGGAAAAGCACTCTGTGTTCCAGCTCAAAGGGATGGTAAGAAGGGCTTTGGAGCTGGAGAACTAAACCATCTTACAGGCATACAAAAACATATGGATCCATGGAGAGGATTCAATGACTGTCAAAAAAATCCATGTGAAAAATGCTGCCTAAGAGGAGCAAAGAAATTGTTTCCATGTCCATAAGCAACAAAACATCATCAACCTATTGAGGAAAACCACATCCTCCATGCTAGCTGCCAAATCTATGTTCCTGGAACAGAAGTTACCAAAGGCTCTGTAAAAGCTTCAAAAATACTTAAAATTTCAGATTATTAAATAATTGTAGGTGTACTTCTAAATGCAAATGTTTTCCAAAATACTGGAGAGAAACTTTTTTTACATAAGGAATGTATCAATCTTTGTTTGCACTAAATTGGCACACTCCTTGCTGTGTGACTACATGAGGCTGCCCAAGCTTCCCTTCTCCTGACTCAAGGATGATGTTAGCTGGCACAAGGTGGCATAAGAGCTGAGATACTTCAAGTAACTTTCAAAAACCATCAAGTATTTCAGCAATAAAAAGCTTAATACACAACTGTAGTGGATTGGCAAATGCTGAAGCACCAGAAGTATCTGGAACAAGGAAAAAAGAGCAAAGAATAGATGGAAACTTCAGGCCTGTGTCTCTCCTCACTTAAAGCAGCAGCAAAGACAGGTATGTTTATAGTAACTGTGTTATGAAACTCAAGTCAGTCAGAAGATATATAAATGGGTCTTTTCCAACAACCAACAAACAGTCCAGCTGGTTTGTCCCCTTAAGGCATAAAAGAGATTTAATATAAAGGCCTTCCAGTGGAAGACAATCAGCAATGTTGCGTTCTAAGTTCTCAAGTAAATGGACACAACCCATTACCTTCAGCATCCCTTTTCCAAAACACCTTGCACTCACAAGAACTCACTCAACTCATTCAGCTGAGTTACTATTTTCCTTCTACAGCAGCATTTGACTGGTACTTAAGAAAGCAGAGAAAGCAGCAATGCAGCTCACAGAAGATCTGCTAGCAGTAGCTTAGAATGGGTATGAAACAGGTTCAGTTTGTAACCTGAAACTCAAGTACTACATTTTGAAAGCAGAACTCCCTCTGCCTTGTTAAACATCATCATCTATGTTCTGTGATTCTAGAAACAGTTAAGGAGGTGCAAGTGAGAAAGACTCCAATCCATAACTGTTGCAGACAGCAGGATGCAGTAGTGCCCTGTGCCAAGCCCCTACCTGGTGGAGATGCGGCTGAAGACAGCGTTGAAGTTATTGCAGCTGAGAGAGAAGAGGACTCCCGAGGCAGAGTTGCGCAGCTCCGCCGCGTGCTGGTTCCCCTCGCGGTACGTGTGGATGAAGTGGCAGATCTCTGGCAGCAGCTGCTTCACCAGCATGGTCTCATCTAGTCTCATGGTGTCCTTTGGTTGCTACAAAGGAACGGGCAGCATTCCATGAAATTCCCTGCTGGAGGTTTGGAGGCACAAAAACAAAGAGCATCCACCACTAGCAGGCACAGGACCTGAACTTCTAATGCTGCCTGCAGGCTACCCCTGACCATAGTGTGAGCAGACTGCACAGCAAAGGCTTCTTGCCATCTGAACAACAGCCCAAGCCTCTCAAACCACCTTACTTTTCCAGTTCAGTCTACAAAATATGTAGGCCACCAAAGTGATGAATGCAATCAAGAACCAAGCAAAGTATCACACTGGTTTTTGAAACAGAATACATGTGTGTAGGGATGAGCACACCCTGCTGAGCTGTGTAAAAGCAGTAGAGCATTAACCACCTCAGCTTGCAAGGGAAGCTCAAAGGGCAAAGACTCACCCTTACTTCTCTTCTAACCACTACATTTTGACAGCAAAAATGTACCAAACCAGAGGTGCTTGCCCTTGCTCTTGCCTGGGATTGCTCTGCATGAATCAAAAATGGCCTAACTTTTCTGCAAAAGAAAATCCTCCTTTTTTGCCAGTTTGCACAGGATGAGACATAAGAAAACTATTTACCAAAGAATTCTAAGTGAAACTTTGCTCTACTAAGAGAGCAAGCTTTAACAGAAGGGTCAGCACTACAGCTTTCTCAAATCCTACCAATGAATTGACCATGGGGAATTGGGAAGTTTCAGAGACTCCCACTTAGCTGACCTGAGTCCTGTTGCCATGAGAACTTGAGGAAACACTGAGCAAGAGGAGGGAGCAAGGACCACATCTGAAGATCTCACAGAACACAATGCTCTTTGTACAGGGCCTTGGCTCAGACTTACTCAGCATACTCTGCCTCAACTTGCTCCCATTTTGAACTGACAAAGCAACAAGTATTCAGCCCAGTTTTAGGCTGCTCAAATATCATCATCTATCATGCCAAAAACACTCAAGTTTCAAACAATATGCACATAAATATTTTTAAATGACTGATTTCTGAAGTTAAACCATTTTTTTAAACTCACTCCATCAAAGACACAGAAAGTGGTATTTGTTTTCAGCTGAAAAGCTGAATATTACTCTGGAGAATGTATTTACCTGGATCTTTTGTGAATGTAGAAGACTCCACAATTATTTAGACTGTTTTAGTAATGCAATACAAGAAATGCTGCTTGAAAACTCTAACCATAATAAGGTCATTACCTTATCAAGCAAGAACCTTCAAAACTGTTGCAGGGAGAGCAAAGAGCTTAGATGATGTCATGACACTCATCCAGGCATACAGCTTGAACAAAAACATCCCTCTCCTGTTCAAGGAATAAAGCCTTGCAGGATCTGCTCCCAGTGAAGCTTGGCTTTGCAATCACACAGCTCAGCACAGTAAGATGGACAACCATTTACATCCCAAAGGGAACAGCAAACTGCTTCCCAGCACAGCTCTGACTGGAAACCTCAGGCCAGGAGTCCCAGTGGAAGTCTGGACATGGTTAACTAATGTAATCTAGGAAACACCTGCAAAAGTAGTCTTTAGAACAGTAAGAGCAATGTTTCTGCTGTATATATCCATGAAAAATTGCTTCAGCAAACTACAGTTTTAAAAAATTTAAAGAAAAAACAACAATTAGTAGCATAAAACTGTATGGAATGATCTTTTACTTCTGATTTACTATCCCATGACTTTTCCTGTTTAAACTGTGGGATGAAAATGTTTTGCTGCATCTATCAAAAAAAAATACTG
Organism: Bucco capensis; assembly: GCA_013396975.1. NCBI lineage: Eukaryota > Metazoa > Chordata > Aves > Piciformes > Bucconidae > Bucco > Bucco capensis. The sequence continues at coordinate 457,449 of VWZO01000520.1, read as the reverse complement.
AGCAGTGTATGCCACAAGCACTCCAAGCTTCTACCCAGCAAAGCTTCCCAACCACACCTAAGTCTTCACTTGGGATTCTGGCTGCCCTTACTCCAGCTCACACATCTCTCAGGACAACTTTCCAGTTGTCTGCAATTCTTTTAAACAAATTATTAAAAGAAAAAGCATTACTTGTAACTCCACAAATTAGTTGAGCAGGGGGAAGGGAAAATGCAAAACTTACTTGAAACTATTTAGCTGAAGAAAAACAACAAAAAATCACTGATTTTAGGCAAGAGAAAAGCACCCCACAAATCTTAATTTATCAATGATATCAATGACTTGCATTTAGGAAGTTTTTAGTATTTTTCAGTGGCAGTAATCCTACTTTGCTCTAAATCAGATGAGCTTTACCTTTAGTACCAGGAATAAGACACACAAGCATTTGACTTGTAGTAACTCAGTGGATTCCAGCTTAGCAATGGCTTATGCAAGCCTACTCACCCCTGCCAGACATTTTTCCAGTGTATCCAAGATAATCAGCTGAGATAGATACAAATTCTTTTCAGCAGTTTCTCCAAATATTCTCTAGAAGTAGAAAGGATAGGGATTCATCTGAGACACAGAGAGCTGACTTGACATGCATGGTAGTAATGTAGCAAAGTGGCACAGTAAGTTAGGGCTCCTTTACAGCTCTGGCTTTGAGTTTAGAAATAAAGTCAGCAAAAACTGGATTAAAATAGGAAATAATAGCTTAGCACTGATGAAATATCTTTGTCTAGTCTCAGTGCCAAACCTACCAGGGAGCAGCTACCCAAGGTAAGACAGGAGGCACAGTGCAGCCCCTGACCTTCCTCAGGCCTAGCATTTATTCAGAAAGGAAGGTTACACCTTTTCTGCTATCAACTGCTGCTGACTTTTCCAATTCTGTGGGAATTTCACTGCCAACATCTTAACAGAAAGGAAGTTACAACAAGTCCATATCAACAAGGTCATTAGGAGTGCTGCAGAATTTAGCACAGAGCACAGAAGCAGCACCTAAGCCCCTCCAAGAAGATGCCACACTGCAGGGACAGGAGGCAGGCAGAATTCCATCGGGTGTTTAAGCTAGCACCCACTTTTACTGCCAACAACAGTGACTAGTTCCAGCAGTATTAAGATATCAAAAAAGCAGAGAAGAGTTAGCCAAAAATACATTGGTACTCCTGCCTACACATGAACACATGCAGAAGTCACCCAAAGGAAGTGATATTTTAAACCATGGGAGAGGTTAGCTCGACTAAGGCTAAGATTGAGCAGAGTGCAAGCCCTCAAGCCATTTTTCTATACCAAGACCATGGTGACAGTCTATGGCATGGTCTGTGGCAGCTCTGGAAATCCTGCACATTCACACAGTAGCCCAGTGCTAAGAACTTGACTGACATCTTTAGTTAGGTCTTTCCTCTCAAAATCCATACATTGCATACAGACTTTTAACTGTAGAGTTTTCTCATTTATCAGAAAATCCTATTCCTTCATGCCTATGGAGTTTAATTAAAACAAATTCTCTCTGAGAAGGGATTGCAGGTAGCTTTAAGCAGTCTGAAATCCCCAGCAGCAGGGCAACCTATTTTCTGATTTAATCAGTCATAGTGTTTTAGCAGATGTACATCTCTGAAGAACTGACATCCCAAAGAGCTCACTGCAAGCTATCTTACCAAAGCCATCAAACAGAAGGACTGCTAGAGTGTGGCCAGTTCTGTTAGCTGCTTGAGAAGATTCTACATGAACCCCAATCACAGCTTCAACACTCAATGAACAGCAACAATTTGACTCAATGTCAAGGAACTCCCTGCAGATTGTGGGATATGTATAAATAACAACCACTTTGAAAAACCACCCAACAGGTTAGCAAACTTACCATGTTATTAACATTTTTTAGGATATTAGTGAGACCACTGATGACCAGGGAGAACTTGTACTTGGAGATGTTGATGAGACATTCCTTGTTGTGCTCGGTGCTGACTTTGGTGTGGGTGTTCTGCTGGCCAGCCTTTATTGGGAGCTACAAAAAGAGAGATCTATTAGAAGCTTTTTACAGTGGAGTTTACATCTTTAAAGAGGGGTTAAACATTGTTGAGGCTCCAGAAAGAGCCTTGAAAAACATTCAACATGAGACAACCACAAAGACATCATTTTCTCTACACTCATCTTTCTATTAGCTACCTATAAAACAAAACACTGAAGTTCACCTATTCCTTTCTCTGAATTGAAACTAAACCTCTATTTTGTGATCAAGTCTCTACAAACTAAACATCAAAGCAATCGAAAGGTGCAGAAAAATGAGTAAGAGAATTCTGTGAAGAAAAGTTTCTCTATTTCAAAAATTGGCTCATTAAACACAAAACATCTTCCCAAGGAAACACCTGCAAGAAGAAAACTGCATCTTGAAGCCTGTGAGGAGTAAAAGCACAGCAGCACCCAAAGCAGGTGAGCTGGAAGGTGGTAACAGTGGTTCCATCAGCATCCTCTCTTTCTCACAAGACAGAGCTGGCCAAGAGCTACAACCAAGCAGCAGGAGGAAGCAGCATTGTGAGCCAGGTGATGAAGTCTCAGCCCCAAATGCTTTAAGCACTTGGGAGCCCAACACAACCTGGGAGCTCCACTTTGCCCAACATGCAGTAGACTCAAAATGCCTCTTTTCCAGGGCAGATAAGATGCAGAGTGACTGCACAAGAGGGAGATCTTTCTCTGGCTGTGTGAACACTAGGCACTTTGTTTCATGCTGTACCCAAATTCTTCAAGGGTCAGGAAGGAGTCACTTCCCAAGCATGCACTCCCTCCCCCTGCATGGTCCCTACTGCCCTCAGCCCCTTACACACCACACCAGAAGGTGAAGAGAGTCCTCAGAAAAAGTCATTTTACTGAGGATTTATAGTTTTAAAAAACAAACAAATGTGGGAACAAAAGAATCAGCATTGTCAATTATAAAGAGGTGACATGTGCCATTTGTATTTTAAAGCATGACCTAGGAATTCATTATCTATAGAAACTTCAACTGCTAATACTAGATTTAGTCAATTTTCACTGGAATTCTCAATGAACTTGTATTATGAAAGACACTAATAGCCCAAAGTAAATGCCACACTTATATTTTTGCATTAGGAGTATCCTAAAAAAAAAAAGAGGTAATTGGAGAGAGGTTAAAAGAAGGATTCCAAGGAATTACCATCACCTGAACAGCTGCAAAATGCTTAAAGAGCAACCTTAGCAACCTTCCAGGGTGGGGACCTCTGTGGACTCAGTGAGGGTACCTTCCATAGCATCACCCACTTGCACTGCTGTCAGCACTCAGGAACACCTCTGCCAACCACTTAACATTAGTCCCTTTGTTAATCAAAGTGCAAAGGCCCAGATTTCAAATGCTAGAGGAAATGTATGAAAGAATCCCAAATGTGGAACAGGTTTTTTTCAGCACTGCCTCATTAGGTGCAGCCTGCTACACACTGACATCTTTCATGTGAAGGGAAAACATCTGAAAGCACAACAAACAGCATTTCTGACTCAAGCCTTGCTGGCATTGTTGGAGGTTATTTTTACAATACATTTTTGGAAGTCATTAGGAGAAGATAGATACATTTCATTAAGTTTCACCATTACTAGTAGTTTTTATTGGCATTTTCAAGCCTCTGTGCTGACAACAGCAGAACAGCTCAATACCACTGAGTGACAAAACACTTCAGAAGTGCCTCTCAAAGAAACTGTGTCATAGATCCAGCTTCCACACTACAGAAACATCATTTTACACCCTTCTGGAGCTTCCTGCCACAACAGCCACTGCCACAAGGTCACCTAGAAGGAAAACTGCTTTTTATACCACCATTTAAAATAGGAAACTATATAAAAAGGAAATATTAGCAGTGTTGTTTGGGGTTTTTTATTCCTCAGCTATTTCCTTTGTGCACTCTGACATGTTGGAGCATTCTGTGTCTCCTAATGGAAGGAGAGACCAAAAATAAACTCTCTCACTTCTAGACAAATATCCATCCATCTCAATATTGCAAGGAAAAAAACTGACTTCCATTGCCTTTGGGTTTATTTCAGAAAAAAGAAAGGCTGACACAACTGGTTTCCTGTACAGCTTCTATCTGAATTAGAAAGAGAAAATAAAGCACAAAGCTTAACTATAACTGAAGCTTCAAAACTATGACCACATGCCCCACTTTGAACTCATCCCAGTGCAGCAAGTAGTCCACTACTCTAATCCAGCTATTTTCACCACTGAAATAGGAAGCAGTAGTCAACAACCTTCTGACTGCACTGGGGCACATCCAGGCAGGTGAGGCACACTGCCATGCAGCCTCCCTGGAAGCCAGCCTATGTCTCATTAAGGTGCCACACAAGCTGCAGAGCACACTCAACAATTTTCATCTGCAATTTGCCTTAGCAGCAAAGACAAAATAGGTAGAGGAGATCTGGAATCTTCCCAACTATCACATTTTAAGTCTTTTAAGATCAAATAAAACCCAACAGTGCTGTAAAAGACAAGGCAAGGCCATTTAGTAGCTGAGACAAGCTTAGTCAAGACTAGCAGTCTTGAGTGTCTGTAAGATATTCCACTCAGATCACAAAGCCTAACATTAAGCCAGGGATTTTTTCTTTATCACCTGTAATTAACGAACACAAAGCTTAATCACCTCTATTTAGTAAGAGACTGTATTTAATGTTTGTATTTTCAGAGGTTATGAAGCAAGTGGAAGTGCTTTATCACTTCAGAGTCATTATTACAACTTTTTTTCACAAGATACAACTTTGCAGAACATTAGGAACCCAGAACCTGATGGAGAAGCCTGGTCTGCCTCAGGATTTGGGATGACAGCTGTGGAAATCACTATCCTGACAAACCCTGTAATACATCAAGGTCCAAATCACCTTCAGGGAGGAGGGAAAGGTGGCAGACCATCCCAGGGGATACACCTCAGGGAAGGAAATTCCCCACTTGTCTGTACTGGGCTCATCACTTCCAGTAAGCAGCCTGAGATGTCTGAATGCATCTGAGCCTTGTGGTTTTGATTCAGATTCAGGAGAAAGTAACAAACATTATCATCTAGGAGAAAAAAACCTTATTTCTATCCTTAACAGCACAGAAACCTACCCTGCTTCTCCCTTCCAACCAATTCTTGGAACTTTTTCAGTGGGCTGAAAAAACCAACAGGCACCTTCCTCCCAGCTATAACCATCACTGCCTCCCCTTCAGAAGGGACAGGATTTGGTAAAAGAACATCACAACTAAGCCTTCAGAAGAATATGAGAATATTTTATATAGGTTGCTCTAAACAAGTATTTTCAGGTGGTTAACTAGGAGTTGGTGCTGTGAACAAAGGTCTATTTACCCATTCTGCTAACACAAACTGCTGTGTGAATAAGGAAGGATCACCACAGCATCTGGATGCTTTTCAGCAGCTCATTACTGGACTCATGTAACATCTGTTGCCTTATCTACTCCTTAGGATACTATCTGTGTGCAGGACAGCACTTGGGTTTGAAATACCTTATACGCACTGCTTTAGGAAAAGAAGATCTAAACTGCCTCAGATTTAGGTTCAAGAAGTAAGAAATAGCACCCTTTGTGCCCAGGAGCAGTGTTATAGTCTGACTCATAGTCTTAGCTCCTGGAGATCTGCTTCAGATAGAGCAGCTGTGGAAAAAAGTTCCATCCTCTGCAGAGAGCAGCAAACCCCACCTCAGCTGGGGAGCACAGCCAGCAGAACTCATGGCAAACACTTGGAAGAACATCAGATTACTGCTCTGATTTCTTAACAAGCCAAGACAACAAACAGCAAACAAACCCACAAAGGTGGCACTTGCAGCCAGTGCTTTTTCAGGTCTCTGATTCTCTGTATGGATTTCAGACACTGAAGAGAGAATCAACAGGAGGAGGGAAGATTTGCCTTACAGTAAGAATGAAACATTCCACCTGGCTTTCAGTTTTTTTACAGAAGTTTTCTTAACTGAAAGCAATCATAAATTGCAGATGGGGAGCCTGAACCATAATCCACATAAATGATGGAACTCTTTCCTTAAAGCACATCCCAGTCACTTCAGTCACCACAAGTTTATACAGGATTAACACCTTCTATGAGCTCTGATGGCTCTCAAACAGCCCAGATTTAAATGGGTTAGGCAGTAAGGCTTCTCTGACTATGCTTAGAACTGTTTCACTACTCTATCAGCCTTCCCATGACTTCAGCTTGTAGCACACTTCAAAATACTACAAAAATACAGCACATAAAATTGTTAAGTCAGTATTTCCATAGGAAAGAGGAGATCATTTTATTTTATGAAGACCTGATTATGTCTGAAAGCAGAGAGAATTTCACTAAAACACAGCCCAGCCTCTTTGTGCTCCTGCAGCCTAGTTCTATGCTGATCACTGAAAAGTTCTGAAGAACACAGTAACTAGTGCTAGGCACAGAATCAGTCAAGGACTTTCATCTGTGTCATGAGAAAGGTGATCTAGGCTCACAGGTACCATCCAGAGCTGCTTCCTACAGCAGCTGAAGGCTCCTGCAAGGGCAGCTGAGAGCAGAGTGCTCTGCACAGGCTGAGGCTCAGGAGTGAGCACAGCTGGGCCAGGCTGGCTGGGCACCTGAGAAACGTGTTCTGTCAGCCAGTCACTGGTTAATTCATAAAGCCATGCTTGCCAGGCATTTTGGGCCCACAGAATTGTACACACAAAGGCAGATTTTGGTTAAAGCAGCATTTATAACAATAAACAAGAGTAGACAGGAACAGACTGGTTTGCACTGATTTTTCTTCTTTTCAGTACAGCTGAGCATTCTCTCAGTTGTTTCATCTGTCTAAAAACAAACCCAAGCACTTAGCAAATGAATGAAAAGCCTGTCTGCATCTAGAAATCTGGGTGAAGCATGGTTACATCTTCCTCCTGTGTAAAGGAAGGAAGAAACCTTGACAAATTTTTGTCTTCACCCACACAGAAAAGAAAAACCTAAACAACCCACAACAAACATAAGCTCCCTTTCCCTGTTCAAACCTATCAATGACATAGTCAGTAGTGGCTCCCTCAGTGCTGAATCAAGAGCTTCCTGCCCTGGGAAGGGCAGGCATAGTATGCAAAAACCTCAAACACACATTATAACCTGCAAAATAATGAGCATTTCTTCAGGATATTGTTATGAAATGAACGCTTGATACTCAAATGGGAGTTTATAAGTAACAAGTAAATAACTTAATAACCACATGACTACCCAGTAATGACACAAACCTAAGGAGCTACAAGAAGCACATCAATACTGCCACTGATTGACAACATACTCAGTAGTGGTGTCACAACAACCTGACACCTGGGTATTAAGGTAAGAGCAGTCAACTTTCCACTGTGAAGATCACCACCAGAATAGACAAGGCAGAGGAAATGAGGTACTAAAAGCAAACAAACAAAATTAAGAACCTCAAGCTGAAATTAATAAAAGAGAGAGAAAACTTCTCACGCAAAGAGTAGAGATTAATGTCTCATTCCTGCTTCACTGCCATAACTAATCAATATTTTCCAAATGGCACCTGTCACATATCCCTACACTATGCCTGCAACAGTCCCTACCTTATCTGATACTATCCCTGCAAGCCCAGTACTTTAGCATCTCCAAAGCCAGAACAGCTTTCCTTCCCATCAGGAGAGGATTCCTCCCATACACCTACCTGTAATGATCCCCCCAAATCTATAGAAAAGTAATTCTGTTTAAAAAGCTGAAGTTCCTAACTCCTAACAGATGTTGGCAAGCCCAATTCCACACTATACATAACAAAGCAAGCGACACAGCCTAGGGCCTTTTAACACCACTACACAAAGAAACATTTTCTTGCATTATTGGGAGCATAATCAGTACCATGCTTTTTAAGCTTATGGAAAAAATGATCTATGACTCAAGATAAGGGGAGGGGGAATAAGTTAACTATGCAAATATGCCTAAAACCTATTGGAAAAATCTGCATCATTTTAGCCTCAAAAGATAAAAGTTTGCTATTTTCCTTTTTTTTACATAAACTTCACTCCTAGCAGCTTTAATATCAATGTAAAAAGGAACAGCTAGTTTTTACTCAACCAGGCCACAATCCCTCTGCAGGCTGTTAAAAGCCAAGTGTCACTGAGAGGGGCATGTGACTGTAAGGCAGGTGAACCAAATCCAATCCACAGGAGCAGCTTAGTGTTTCTGATAGCTGTTATCCTGAACAGGGTCTCACAGAGCTGTGCCTGGTGTGACACAAAGGCTGCACTCACAGGATGGCAAAATGAGAGAGCCAGCACAGACACTGATCATTCAGCCTGAGCTGAGCTCACGCTCACGCGTCAGGAAAGCATCTTGGGAGTAAAAATGCAGAGTCTAAGCACTAAGCTTAGCCCCACTGAGAAAGTCATGCCACCTAATCCCAGTAAGCAGTTTCTGCATGTGGATCAGAGAAACACAGTGTAAGGCCACCAAATCCCTCTTCCTTCCATTCAGAAAATCCTTCTCCAAACTACCAGCACTGACATTTGTAAGGAGAAGTCAATGTCTATCAGCCCAACAGCATTGGCTAGAAAACCCTCTCCATCCCCACACAACTGTGCTCCCAGTGGGGATGAAATTTCACACTGACATCCAGCCTTAGGCTGTGGGGAACAAGGCAGAATTGCCCAAGCAGTTTCACATAGTCCTCCTTAAACTCATTCTGGAGGCATCACCTCCCTTCTGATGAACAAGATGATGTAAAGCAGGGAAGTAAATTCCACAGGAATATCTAGGGAAAGCAGACACACTTTTGGCAGAGATGGTGGAGCAGAAGGTAAGAGGAACCAGACACCTCACTCCTTGCACAGAACCGACTGATAACGCCATTGCACCTGGAGCAGAGTGGTAGAGGGGAGGCCGCTCCACCAGCGACACTAGCATCCCCCTCCAGAGGTGGGGAGCATCAGGTTGGCAGGGATGGACAGCAGGCCGGCAGGCAGCACCCGGCCCCACCCTGCACCCTGCCCAGCACAATGGGCGCAGCCAGCCGCCGCCCCCCGGCCGGGGCTGAACCGAGGAGCCGCCGCGGAGCCGGGTGTGCGTGGCGGGGGGCACTCTGCTCCCTCGGCCCCCTGACACGGCCAGCGAGCCGGCG
>VWZO01000520.1:280953-448305 GCA_013396975.1 Bucco capensis | reverse complement strand
GCAGCAGCAGCGCCGCGGCCGCCGCGCCAGGGGGAGCGCCGAGACACAGGCGGCGGCGGCGGGGCGGGGAGCGGACTGCGCCTGCGCCACACACCCCCTGCGCCGCTGGGCCTGCGCGGGAGGCGGGGAGGAGCCATGGCGCACGCGCAGTCCGCCAGGGCGGGCTCGGGGAGCGGTTCCTGCGGGCACGGCCCGGCCCGGCCCGGCCCGGTTGTTACCGGCGGTGTGGCCCCAGCTTGGGGCTGCTCTGACCTCTTCTCGGCGCCGCACAGTTCTGGCACCGCTCTGTCCGCTCCGGGGAGGGGGACACGGGCACTCGTCAGTTCGCTGGGCCCTTTCTGTGGAACTCGAGTGTGATGGCGAGAGGAAAGCGGCGAGGAGCGGCTGGGCCTGGCTCAGCGTTCAGGCGTCTCTGGCTGCAGCGGCCGCTTGTGGGCTGGGGAGCTGTTGGAGCGGGACGGCTGTGGCCTGGTGGAGCCGCCGGTGACAAGAGCTGGCCGCGGGAAACAAGGCTTGAGGCTGCGGTTGAGCCATGCGCGGTTCCCTACGCGGTACCGGGGTGGGGGGCTGGCAGGAGCTGCTCGTGGGCACAGCGAGAAGGAGCCTGGCCCCGTGGTTCATCTCCTCTCACAAAGAAAGGAAAGACGGCTGCACGTAGGAAAACTGGCAAGGGGCAGTGTCCCTCTGGCCCTACCTGTGTAAATATTGACTGTTGCTCACCCTGCAGAGCCAGGGAAAGAGGGAGGCAAAAAAAAGCATAAAAGCCCTGAAACGGTAAACTGCTCTCAAAACAGAAGGTTGCTTTAAAAGTCTTCCTTGAAATTATTATTACCCTTGTAAGCAGATTGCTATCCTTTGACCACAGAGTAGAGGAGGATGCTTTCCCTCTCCAGACCTGAGGAGTTTCGGCTGGGTTTGACATGCTGAGTTATGGCAGCTTCTGCCAGAGAGATGAGGCAGTTGGCACAGGTTTATGTTATTCAAAGCCACTGTGCTCGAGAGAGTTTATTTGCAACTCTGGAATCGTACACAGACTGGTGTGTATAGCTGTATGCTACCTTCAAATGAAAAAGGTTGTTCCATTTATAAATCAGTTTATTTCAGTTTAATGGCTTCCGTTACATCTCAAGGCTTCACTTGTAGAGCTGTAGCAGTAACTAAAAATACATAATGAAGCACACAGAAATTCTCCCCCAGCCTAGTTATACAGTACCCAGCCAACTGGGTGACTCCTTGTGACTCAGAAAAATAGGATATGTGGATATCAAGACAAATAAACATCCACTTCCAGTTTCCTTTCTTGGGAATGTTAATTTGTTGCTGGGTAGACAAAAGCACAAAATAATATCCTTTCATGCTAGAGTCAAAGTTCTGGCAATATAAATAAAGATGCAGCTTGAGGTAAGAGCTCTTGAACATAGGGTGTAAAGTTGTCAAAAGCAGAGTGAAGAAGCAGAGAACAAAGTGGATTTTCCTCTGTTACTCCACTCAGCAGGGGCCCTGATTTGGCTTAGGGTCTCCTGCTATTATCACAGCACAGATTACTTACCACCAGCAATAGCAATGTGAAATATATCCTGGAGTGACTTTCCCTGCAAATAACAATGAAATTCCTGTAATTCCCATTTACAGCAGGAACAATTCCAGTGCATTCTAGCAGCAAATTGAGGAGCTTGGTTCATAGCAAGAGGCAAATGTTTTATAAAAAGGTGAAAATCAATGGCAAATATTTTATTTAAGAAAAAAACAATTAATTGCTTGAAGAATAAATAATAGGTTTCTGTCTGTACACCTTGTGGTGCTGTGTTTCAGGAAATGCAGAAAGCATTCTGATTTATACAGACAGTGAGGTCTAATCCTGGGCTGTTAAGTGCACTGCATTGTGTATTATTCATTGGCTGTGTACAATAACCCAGCTGTGGTGTAAAGGCTATTGATTCCTCTGCATTAGTGCATTCCCATGCTTCCAAAAGGTTTTTAAAGCTAAACATTGCCTTATGTTCTAGAAGAGACAAGTAATGCCTTGGTTCTATACACCCCTCTCCAAACCAGACCTACATGATACGTGCATACAGTTGCTTAAGGAGCAGAAGCTCCATGGAGCAGGTCTGGGATTGCTGCAGGCAGAGCTGCTCCTGCTGGGCTCTTCCTCCATCAGTTTGTCAAATCTCCTTTTCCAACTGTTTCTGTATTTGACCTCCAAGTATCCCAAAGCAGGCAGGACTAATATCCACTTCAGGCAATTCAGCCACAATCTTCATCAGGATCTCCACCTTCTGCCAAAATCTAAGCAATAATAACTCATGCCGGGGGCAGGAAAGAGACTCAGCTTACTGATAGGCTTATCAAAAACAACTCTCAAAAAGCCAGAAAGAAATCAGAGTTGATAAGATTAGCTGAGAGAGAAGCATCTTGGGAACACTTGACTTAGGTAGAAAAAGACAGGGTAGTTCTTCCCTTCAGAATTTCCCAAACAAAACAAACAGTGCTCCTTCCTGTTTCTCACAGTGCTTTTCCCAAAGCAAATCTCTTCCCTGAAAACAAACATGACTTGCTGTAGTATTCCCAGATTTTAGATGAAGGGGAAACTTCAGAGGCTGAGGGGCCATGCTGGAAATTCTCGTGGTGTTTCCCCTAACCCCTTTGGAAAATTCCAGCCAGATTTTGGTCAGGATCATTCTTTCCTAATGCTCTCTGCTTCCTTTTAATTGTTTCCTCTTCTTCCTAGGTTCAGTAGAAGTGCCCTGGGACTCATCCTCCTAGAAGTGATCTGCTGTCCTAGCAAAAGCCCAGAAGCTGTACTATTAATGGTTGTGCTAGAGCCTGTCTGTGGGACACATGGAAACCTGCAGGAGTTTGCAGGCACATCAGAGTTTGTAACTGCTAGTTAGGTATCATTTGAAGAGAAATCATTCCAAGTTCCCTCACTGCAGATCATTTGAGTCATGGCACCATTTCTTTAGCAGCTCTTGACAATCTCATGCTCCTTGGTTATTTTAGTGGGTTTTTATAAGACACTTTTATGCAAGAGTTTCTTGATGCACTTCCTTCAGCTTCTATACAAAATAAAAAGAAGAAATTACAGCCCAAGGCATCCACAGTCTTGTCACAGGCTTCAGTGTGAATGGCAATGGTTCTTCCTCACTCCAAATGTCCTTTTGTGGCTGTCAGAGTGGCACTACTGCTAGGAGTCACATGGAAAGTCCCTGTATGTCTCCTAGGCCCTCTCAGCCTTGCTTTAGAACTGTAGAGCCTGAAGAGCCAAGCCACCACAAGTACCAGTCAGAAATCTATCTATGTGGGAACAATCTACCTCAGGAAATTTCCAGACACCCAAGTTTCTAGTCAAGCCCCCCCCACCCCAAAAAAAAGGCCATTTGAATCACTTCCTAGGAGTTATTCTGGCACTTCTGCATTTTGCCAGAGTAGGAGGATGAGGAACCAGATGAGCTTTTCTCTGCTTTGTATTTTCAATTCAGATTATTTATTTACTAACCTGCCTTTTTCTCCTCCCACTCACTGAAATCTCTGTTCCATACTTTAATTTCTTCATTCCTCCCATCCCACTTTCTCCTTTTCACTGGTGTTTGTCACACTCCCCACAAGTGGCTCAAATATGCTGAGTGGTACTTTTTCATTTCTATCTGGAAGGCTCCCACCCCTCGCCGAGGCATTCCTTCCTCTCGGGGGTTTGCTTTCAGCTCCTGGTGGGTCGGCTATCATTCCACAGGAAATGTGCCAAATCTGGGATCAGCGTCAAAAACTATTTTCTCGCTGGAGCTAAACAAACAAATTCAGTAAACGAGGAAGGAGGAAAGGAAGGGAAGGATCTGCCAAGGTTTTGGTGGGAGGTCACTTACTCTTTCTAAGCTACAACCCCCGTAGAGCTGGGTTTCACCTCCCGCCGGGAGCTGGGCAAGCTCCCCGGCAGCTAGAGCTCCTTCTCCGCGGAGCTCCTTGGTGTTCCAGCCCTTTGCAAGGTCTCCAGGAGGACACTGCTCCAGCGGATCTGTCCATTAGAGGGCATTAGAGGCCACGAAAATCCCTCAAGGTTGCACTAAGCCGAGGAGAGGAAATTGTGGTATCTCTTTGTGTTTGGTGAAGTAAGGATAGTTTGGACCTGTTCTATGCATGTATCTCATGGCCTTATCTGACATGCTGGAGAGATGTCAAAACATGAAGAAACTCCTTCTGAAAGATGAAGCCATGGATTTGCTTTGGTATTCTCTGCTTCCCAGTTCCTCCCTGTCTGCAGCAGGCTCTGTTAACTGTGAGCAGAGCAAGCAAATGATCTGACCAGACTAATAGTAATCACAGAGTGATGGATGAGAGATTCTATACAAAATATTCACACTGGAACATTTATCCTGGAAAGTCTCCTCAGCCAAGGGTAATTAAAATTGTAGCACATTGTTTCACACAATCAGTTTCTAAACGCAAATATTTTTGTTCCAGTAGGAATCTCATTTGGATGCAAAGCACCAGGAGTTAATCCCTGACACTCGATCTGACAGACAGAAACAGTTCAGCAGCAGGACATCCTCCAAGCTCAGATACTCTACAGGAACTGGATGGCACAGAACTGCTTCTGAGGCTGAGGCTTGCACCATACACTGGAGGTGGATAAAGCTAGTGCCTGCCTTAGAGGCATAAATAAGCTCTTTGTCCAGTCCTAGATGAAGTTTGTTTCATCACAATCACTCCCAGTGTATGTGTTTATGTTCTACAACTCCAAAGGAATCAGATCATTTTGTGTCTCTACTGTGTCTATCTGTTCTTCACCGAATCAGATCAGCTTGGCTTGAGTGCCTGCCCTCCAACAGTTCTCCAGAGCCTGGTGATCAGCTGTGTCCAAGCTGCACACACCTAACCAAACCTACCCAACCAGCACAGATGCATGCTCATCACTCAGATCAATTGTGCAATTAATACCAGTCTCAACTTGCACAATTACCTTTGCCTGACACTTTTCCCCCCAACACTATATAAAGCCCTGTGTCACTGACTGCAGTGGAATTATTTCTCTGTTAGATCAGCTGAGTTTAGATGTGATCACACAGTCTCAGAGCCAGGAGTTGGCTCATCAATAAAGGATGTCTTTTGTTGCAGTGCCCAAGGTCTGAGCTCTGCTGACACAATAGCATCCACACCTCACTCCTGCTCAGCTCAGGAATGACAAAATGCCAGGGACCAGAACCACACCATTTACTTCTGCAGGTAGGAGTCAGTGGTTTAGCAAAAGCTGCATACATTCACAGCCGGTGTATCTGCACTCTTAACCTTGTGCAGTATGCACACATGCTACTGGACCAGCCCCCTCTCCAAAGGTTGCCTTTTTTGTGCCTCTCTCAAGTAAGCAGGTGTACAAGAGGGACTGAGGAGGGAGAGATGAGTCTTTAAGAACTGGGAGACTCTCAAGAAGGAATTTATTTTTCTCCTTCTTTCTGTAAGGCTCCTATCAGCCTGTATGAATTTATGACTATAAAGAGTCTTTGTTACTGAACAGTTTTTATCAGCTGCTGCTCTCTTTCCTCCCCATGACTCATTCCATTAGCTTATCCTGCCCTGCTTGGTTTCTCCTGCTGCTGAAGCCCACGCAAGCTCTTCTGAAATACAATTTCAAGCAAGCTGATTTGCAATAGATTTGAAGGAGCTGGAGTGGAAGGTGCATGGCTCTGGCCTCTGCATACAACACATGCTGCTTTGCTGGCCTTCTAAACAATGCTCTACACCATGGGGTCCTCCTCAGCTGCAGTGTCCTACAGCTGCTGTTCTATGGAGCTAAAAATTAAGAATGAAGCTTACCTAGGACAGAAAAGAGTCCTACTATCTGAAAATCTGTCGGGAGAAGGAGAGGAAGGTGGATTTTAACCCTGCTGAAATGAATTAGACTTGAGAGTCATGCTTTAGCTGGGTGCTAGATGGATAGAGACAGATAAATGGGGATGTGCTGAATTGCCAGGCACTTGCTAAGCAGCCAGGGCTCTATTTCTGGGGCAGTGCTATACTTGGCATGCACTCTGCTTTTATCAATGGGGGAGTGTGACCTGACTGGCACTAATGGCAAGGCCTCAGTCTAGAGTAATAATTAGCTGCCTGCCTGCTGCCTCATAGCTCAGTGTGACACAAACTGTAGGAAGCAATGCAGGAGCCTGTGCTATCACCTCCTACCATCCTTTCCTTGGTATAGATGAAGCCACAAAGAAACAGGATAGTAGGAAGGAGCTGTTGGGCATGTTGAGGAGTGTGAACAGTAGGTGTCTAATTCCTGAGCATACCTGGTTCTGTGGAGGAAGCAGAGCCATGCCCTTCCTGTGAAAATCATGTTTACATCTGCACTTTCCTGCTGAACTATTCTTAATTTTTATTATTATCTGGCCACATAGGCAATGAAAACACTGGCTAATAAACCCACTGACCACTAGTAGCTACTGTTGCCCTAAACTTACACCTGACCCAGAAGCCAGTTTGCATTTTGGGGATCTTTTTCCCATGATGGGTGGAATCTTGCAGTCCTGCAGGTCCTCAGAGTTCCTAAATATCATCATGTGACTTAAGAGCAGTAGGGAAACAAAGACACCACCTCTGCCTTACTTACAGTCCTAACAGGGGTTGAGAAATAGGAAGGAAGCATTCCAAAGCTGCAAAGGGCAGGGAAAAATGCCAAGCTCTTTCTAGAGCATGTAGTGTGACAGGAAAAGCCAGCTCCAAAAGAAAGGGGGGGGAAGGCAAGAGGCAAAAGTCCTTCCCAGCTCAGCAAGCAAGGAAAGCAAAAGACAAGGTTACACCTGTGAAGCACATAAGCTTCACCCAGCTTAATCCTGAATGGAATTGCACTTACAATGTTTTTCTGTGTTGGACAGGCTGAACTGAAGGGGTTAAATCATCTTTTCCTTCCACATACAGAAATTGTTACTCTGCTATAGAGATCTGTCTCTCTTCTGAAAAGCAAAACCATGATGCAGTCCTGTGCACTTTCACAGCTGTACAGCTGACCCTTTATCAGAACTTTCACTGACACATTGATCTCAGTTAAAACAAAACAAAAGCTACACCCCTTCTGGGCCCAGTCACGGGAGTACAACCTTCAGCTGCAGACCAAAAGGGCACTGATTGTGCTGTCTTGTGAGCTAGAAGGATTTATCACACCAGTGTGGAAGAGGTTCTAGAGGCTGTCTAAAGATTAGAAGCTGCACAGACATCAGTTGATCATAAGTCTGGCCAGGCTGCACGTGATGGCTTTGTCACCTTAGCCCATGGCTGTGTGACACAGCTCTTTGCTGGGCACTGTCCTGTTGGCATGGCAGCAGCCTGTAAGAACTCCTAGGTCCCTTTGTATCAGGTGCTGTGCAAATACAGATTAAAAAGAAATCCCTTCCTTCCAACCTTAAAAGATGGAAGAGGCAGAAGTCAAGAGGGCCACAGAAGCACAGAAAGCTGGTAGAACTGGCTCAGTGCTCAGGCAGCTAATGAGTAATGGAGCCATGAGTACAGTGTCACTCTCCTGGCTCCCAGACCAGTGCCTGTCTGATTCAAGATTGTCTAGCAGTGAGGTGAGTTCTGACACACTGATATAACTGAGGCAACTCACTTTTGCTCAAATGTCACCAGTTACCTTTGCCAACCCCACTTGTATTTTATTCTGCATATGCCTGCCTGGAGAAATTCTGCCCTCTGAGCTGCAGGTGTTGGTGGGAATTTCCTAGAAGCAATTAGAAGTATACAAGTGTCCTCATAATGAAACTTGGCATACTTTTGTTTGCCATAAGATCTGTCTTGGCACTACTATTTGTCCAAGTTCATATTTACTTTAAGGCTCCTTTACTCCACTCTTACTCTGTGTACTCTGGGCAAACACAGGCTCACATTCTCAGTGTGACATAAAAGCTGCACTGCAAATGAGTTCCCATTTCCTGCCCTCCCTCCCATAGCTATTTCCAACCTTTTCCCAACCTATCAACATGGGAGCTAGAAGAGGCCTTAACAAATACTTTGTCCAAACTCTACAATCTCCATCTCCAAAGAACCTCCATTCCTCTCACATTCTCTGCCTTTTCTGCAGTCCCTGTAGCAACAGGCCCAGAGGCAAGCCACCTAAATGTTTCAAGCTCAGTTCCCCTCAGCTCAGGCCCATCTCTGATCTGTGAGCAAATACTCTTTATCTATAAGTAACCTGCTCTTTCTCAACTCCCCACAGCAGGAATGCAGCCCTGTCTGTCTCCAGGCAGAAGCTCTCAGACACAAGCCTCTAATTCCCCAAGGTGCTGACTTCTCCTCTTTGCATTACTTCACTGATCTGTTTCAATGTAGGTGGTCTATGTCTTTCATTTTTCCTACTAAAGTCAACCTGCTTTTCTATAAAGTGAATTTATAGCCAACGTATTGGCATTTACAGTGACTCTTTGTGCATCTAATTTTCCCTGTTTGCATAATCCTGCTAGTCCAATGCCAAAACACAGAGCTCATGCAAAGCAAAAGCTACTCTTCCTATTGTAAACATGCCCAGCAGTTTATTAGTTAGCATAAATCACTTGTACATTTCTGCCTTGGGTCAGGTGTTTAAACACAAAGTGGCTATTTCCTATTTGCACAGAAGTGTATGGGGCTGGAATGGTTCAGGATATCCCCTGCTACCCTCTTACCCACGCACTCAGAGCCAGCCCTTACTCTGACTTGTACCTCTGGCATTCCTCTGCTCTCACAGCAGCTTCCCAGTGCCAGCCCTTGCTGCCTAACACATGCTCAGCCCTGCCAGCCAGAGCATGGTGCCCTGGAGGTGAAAGGCAAATTAGGGATCTAGCATCTTGGAGAAGGAGGGGGAGCAAGTCTGCAAAATGCACACGGCCCAGAGGGAACTGAAACATAGCTCTCAGCAGCCAAGAAGAGCTAGCCCATGTCTGCCTGGAGGCTGCAGCTGTGCTGGCAAAGGCAAAGGGGGACAAGAGGCATCATCTCTCACACAGCTTCTGGGCTGCCTGCCTGAGCTGTTCGGTGGTGGGAGGAGATGGCAGGGGAGAAGAGGCTGAGGATGAAGCTTGGAGTTTCTTTTATGTGCTTTCAACAGGAAGAAGGGCAGGACTGGACCTCTGCTCAAACCTTGTCTCTGCATTCACATGGCACCTAGTGATTGCTGAAGGGCACTGTCCCTGTCCTCACCCTGCATGAGTAACAGCAGTCGCCAGCCCTGATTTTCTATTGTTTCACACCTCTGGCTTAAGCCAAAGGAATACAAAACAGCTCAGTAACATTTTTCACTGCACAGTGGTAAGGAATGTCACTTCAAATCACTTGGAAACACTGCAGACTGAGTGCTCCTGCCAGGAGCCTGGACACCTTCAGACAAATGAAGTTACTGGCAGCCGAGGTCAGAGAGAACAGAGAAAACTGATGTGTTTCAGAAGGGATTTTTGCAAGGAGTGCAATAGCTGTGTGGGAGAGGTCAGTGATATTTGAGATGTATTAGGGTGTGGATACATGGAACAAGGCTGACTTGCTTTCTCTGTAGTGCAGGGACCCTTTTCTGCTCTCCTTGTTTAGGCCAGTTCAAGTTCAAGGCTTGCAGCCTGACCTTCAGCCATCTGAGATAACAGCTCTGGTAGCTTCAGTGGGTAAATTTAGCACAGATCCTTCTGAAAGCAGCTCCCTTGCAAGGTGCCCTTGGCTAGCTTACAGAGAAGGAATGGTTTGGGAACTAAAAGGAATAAACCCAAACCTATCTCTCTTATTCCAGTGCAGCTACTGATCACAGAAGTGCTGAGTTCACCACACACACCAAGCCATCTGCTCTAGTTATTCTACCCAAAGATGTGCCCCAAAAGTTATACGATTCCAAAGAGACCAAAAGAATGCCCCATCTGGGCAACACTTTTCTCTTTAACCTTCTTTGCCCTCTCTTCCATTTGGCTTTTTCCTTTCACCTTCTCTTTCACTTCCACAAACTCAAGCTAAACTTTCTCCTTCCCAAGGAGAGTGCTCAAACCAAACAGCAACTTGTGAATTATTAACAGTGTAGACTATAAATAGCTTAATTGTTAATGGCAGCCAGACCACCAGGATGCAGGCACTATTGCACAGATCAGCTACCTTGGTCTTGGTGTGAGTGGCCTTAGCTGTTCCCTCACCTATCATTTGTCAGCACTGCTCTACAGAATGGCAGCTGTGGGCTTCCCTAGCTAATGTGGGATACACACTAATCTCAGATGGCTTTCCTGGTCCAGTCTAATGACTGACTGAGTCAAAAAGACTTCAACAAAGCTGATTAAGACACATACAATTAAAAATCAGTTAATAAAACAGAGAAGAAAAAACCCAAATAGAATGGTTATAACTAGATTCACCATGTCAGAACAGAAGAATGAGAAATAAGGAGATCCTGGTGCTTCAGCAGCCTGGGGAAAAGCTCCATAACCTGGATCTTGGAAAGTATTTCCAAGACAGGCAGACAACAAAAGTCCTTTCATTTGTGAAAGCTTCTTGCAGTGTGTAAAGCCTTGATGGAGAGAGAGATGGTACTGAGTTTATTAGCTTCCCAGCTGAACAGTGCTGTGCAGACTTGGCAGCTGCATCCATAAAGGAAGATAATGGAAAACACATAAATCAGCCTTGAGTCATCCCTGCAGCCCTGCAGCATGTGACTGTGTGGGGTATGCAGCCTGCTGCCACCCCTTGATTCCACAGCTATGCCTCATCAGTGAAGAGCAGCAAAAATCATCCCAAAAATCATCCAGTGTGGTTCACTTACAAGGAAAATAAACATGACAAGGGTGCCAAGAAAGGAAAGTGTGGATTCTTTGACTGAATTTTAGAAAGAAACATTTTACTGACCAGAATAGTTGAGTTGGTAGCTTGCAGAGGACAGAATCCAGCTTTCCACCTCTCCAGCTCTGGCTTCAGACACAAGACAACAGCCCTTTCAGCCTGGCAAGAAAAGAGAAAGTGCTAGTAACGTCTCCAGGACAGCCTGTGACACCAAACAATTTCTGATGAACTTGTACATTTACACATCACAATTTGCCTTGGTGTCCATAACACATGAAATGTGGACAGGGAAGTTCAAAGATTGGCTTTTGGACTCCAGTGTTGTAAAGGCTGCACAACAGTGTAACTGCTGGAAATCCTCACTGTTTGTAAGTGCATTAAATCAGATTAAATGATATCCCTCTGCAATACAAAGACCAGACTAAAAGAGCTAATCATCTCTTCTGGCTCTCCCATCTATTCCATCAATGAGCAGAAAGCAGACTGTGGAAGAAACACCAACTGTTGGGGCAGGGCTAACAGAAACACAGACACTTAGAGAAATAAAACATTGCCAAATACTTTGCTTCTTTAAAAAACAAACCAAAACCAAACTAGCAAGAAAGGCAGCCACATGGTAACACTCCTACCAAGCTGCATACCACAACTGCTATCTGTCCCTGGCTATACCAGCCCCCCAAGGCAGGCAAACAGAACCCAGCCTTATTCTGGCTGTACGTGCAGCTCAGAGCCTCAGGAGAACTCTTCCACAGTGAGTCATCCCAGCTAGGAGATGGCCTGCTTCAAACATTTACAGCTTGTGAGCTACTCCAAAACTGCATTGCACAATACTCCCTGGCTACAAATCTCTCTTGTTGCAAGAAGCTGTTGAGGGATAAAGTGAAGATAGCTGCTTAGGGCTTGTCCAGAGGCAGGCAGCAGAGGATTGATAAAGCAGGAACAGGATTATTGCTGCTAAAAAGTCCTGTGTCAAATTGGTGCTATGACGTGCTAAGAGAGTTTGTACAAACCAGTGTTAATCCATGCTAGTGTCTGGACCGCCAAAAATACTCAAAACTTCTTGCAGCTCCTTTCTCTGACATTGTCTCACGACTCAGCAGGGCAGGGAGGGGATTGTGCTCTGCTCTGCTCTGGGGAGACCTCACCTGCAGTGCTGGGTCCAGCTCTGGAGTCCTCAGCACACATGGACCTGGTGGAGGAGGTCACAAAAACAATTTGAGGGCTGGAAGCTCTCTGCTCTGAGGACAGGCTGGGAGAGATGGAGTTGTTCAGCCTGGAGAAGAGAAGGCTCCAGGGAGACTTTCCTGCAGCCTTTCAGTACTTAAATGAGCCTCTAAGAAAGATGAGGACAGACTTTTTAGCAGGACCTGTTGTGACAGGATAAGGGCTGATGGTTTTAAGCTAAAGAAGGGGACATTTAGACCACATACAAGGAGGAAATTTTTCACCATGAGGCTAGAGAAGGACTAGCGGGACAGACTTAGGGAGGTGGGAGATGTCCCATCCCTGGAACCATTCCAGGTCACGTTGTCTAGGGTTCTGAGCAACGTGATCTGGTTGCAGATGTCCCTGCTCGCTGCATGGGCATTGGACTAGATGACCACTAACGGTCCCTTCCAACTCAAACCATTCCATGATGATTCTATGAACACAAGGCTGGATTTTGCAGGGTGGACAGGGCCCAGCTCCTCAGGCAGCGAGAGCCAAAGCGATGTGGAAAGGCCTGTAGGCCAGCGACGAGGATGAGAACCCCCAGTGCGGGTGCCAGCTGGGCAGGGCGGGCCGGGAGGCAAGGGCGGCTGAGGAGCCCTGCTCCCCGGGAGCGGAGCCGCCCCCGCCCGCGGGAGGAGCGAGGGAGGCAGGCCGCGGCCGCTGCCCGCCCCTGCCCGCCCCGCGCTACACCCCGCGCCGCAGACGCCATTTTGTCCCAGTCCCTGCGTCCCCGGCCAACCGTGATCGTTCCCGATCCCTTGCAGGTCCCGAGCCGGTGCGAAGGGCGGTCCCGTAGATGGCCAGCTTTCCCCTGAGTGTTAACGAGAAGCTTATCGGTGAGCGGCGGGGCTGGGAGCGGGACTGGAAGGGAGCGGGGCTGGGGCGGCTGGGCCGGGAGGGTGGAAGGCCATCCGTCAGTGGGAGCGGCGGCTCCGGGACTGGCGCTGCTTCCACGGCCACGTTCGGTGGATCGCAGGCGGTCCTGGTTCCGCGACCGCGTTCGATGGATCGGGACCGGCCTTGGTTCCGCGATCGCGTTCGGTGGGTCGCAGCCGGCCCTGGTTCCGCGATCGCGTTGGGCGGATGGCCAGCGGCCCCTCGGCGTGTCGGGGTTGCTGCTCTGCGGGCGGGGAGGGCTGCACCCGCCGAGCAGCACCCAAGAGCCTTCCCCTTGCTCGCTTCCCGATCCGCGTGGACCTGAGAGTCTCTGCCAAGCTGGTTCTAAAATGAAGGGTGGTGGGCGGGACGGCAGCGGTGAGGTCTGTGGAGCTGTGTCCCTGCGCCCGCAGCCTGGGTGGGACAGGGGTGACACTGCAGGGCCGCGGGAGATGACTGAGCTGAGCGCAGTGCTGCCTTGAGCCCTCTGCCTGCTGCTGAATTTGATTTTTCTGAAGGAAGGCAAAAAAATTAGAGTGTGGAAGTGTACTCTTATTTTTCTCTAAAAAAACCCTAAAATTGTTTAGCATCTCACTTGCTAATCGCTGAGGTATTAGGTCAAGTTGGAGCATGGTTCTACTGCTCTCTCTGGAGCTGTAGTTACAGTAATTGGAAGTAATAGCTGGTTTCAGTAAAATGTAGTTTACTTGAGTTCTGCTTCAGCTCTTACATGACCACCAGGACATTTTAACACTAAGCTGTTTCTTTTTGGTAAGTCAAACTCTTTTTGCAGCTGAGGCGCAGTGACATGACTTCAGATGTCACCAAATAGACGCGAAATAATGAAGAGATTGCCTGGTTCCCTTGTAACCTTTTCAAAGGAGAATTTCCTCTTTCTTGTCTCTTTCAGCACGCTCCCGCGCCATAGGAGAACTCTTGGCCCCAACTTCTCCTTTTGACAAGAAGTGTGGCCGTGGGAACTGGACTGTGGCCTTTGCTCCCGATGGATCTTACTTTGCTTGGTCACAAGGGCACTGCATAGTCAAGCTGGTCCCCTGGGCTCAGTGCCTTCATAACTTGTAAGACAAGAACCATACGGCTTTTCATTTACCTGATAAACTTGAGAATGCCAAAACAGGAGATAGCTTTTAATAGATTGAAATGCATGTATTGGCTTTTCAGGATGTGGCAATTTGGGGAAAACTAATTCTTTAAAATAACAGCTATTGTTTTATCACCCTCTGTGGCCAGTGAGAGAAACAGCTGTATTGCATCCTCACAGAGGCTGTGGAGGAGTGATTTAGGAGTTGATTCAGAAGCTCTAAAATAAGAGGAAGTTAGAATGAAGAGGAAATGTAAGGATTCGTGTACCTCTGGACTTCTAAATTTCCTATCAGAAAGCTATTTGGTTTTGCCTTTTAGGAATTTACTTAAAGTGAAACTTTATCATTAGAATAGAAGTTCATTTCCAAAAGACACATTTTATTTTCACTTGCAGTTGCATTTTAATGATGTCAGTAACCAGCAGTTGCATTTTTGTAGCTGGTTACATTTCCCCTCCTGCCTCCCTTGGGGTTTTTTCTCTTTCTGGTGGAGGATTAATTGGTTTTCATATGCTGGCCTCAGCATCTCTTCCCAGTAGTTAATGCATGTAAATGAACTGCAGGGAACTTCTTGCTCATTTCGCAGGAAGCCTTAGCAATTTTTGTAACTCATTTTTCTGTAAATGCTTTAAAAATGTTGGTTTTCACAGTTGGTTAAGCTAATATATTGCTCTACACAGAAATGTGTACAAAAGTATTAGTATTTTCTTTTGTGTTAGTAATTTTTCACAGTTATGAGAAAAAGATGCTTTTATAATTTGAGAGTAAAATGCTACATTCTAGACCTCCAAAATGTGCCTCATGGCAACTCAGAGATTTCATTGCATCATAAAGACCTTTTTGCTCTAAGATACTTTATGCTGTTTTTTGTTTGTCTTGCAGCTTGTTGCATGGCACAAAGAATGTTGCAAACTCCATCAGTACAAGACTCCCAAGGCAGAACAGTGACAGTGGCCAGAAAAACAAGCCTTGTGAACATATCATAGACTGTGGTGACATTGTCTGGAGCCTTGCCTTTGGCTCCTCGGTGCCTGAGAAGCAGAGTCGCTGTGTGAACATCGAATGGCACCGCTTCAAATTCGGGCAGGACCAGCTGCTGCTGGCCACAGGCCTGAACAACGGCCGCATCAAGATCTGGGATGTGTACACAGGTACAGGGCTGAGGGCTCTGCACTGACAGCAGCACGAAGGCACACACTGCATTGCTCAGGGAGCGTGCATTGGGAACTCAGCCTTCAATACACCTCAAGTAATCTAGAAAGGGCATGAACTGCACCTAGGAATGTTCAGATAGTGCTAGAGGAGGGAACAGGCTCAGGTCACACTTCAAGATGTAAGTGATTGAAGGTGAAGCCTTGTTATGCAGAATGCTTCAGTATGTGATTGACTGTATCTAGTTCCTCTCAAATCTCCCCTGCATCTTAGTTCTAATACACTTCTAAGCAAAGGAAACCACCAAAACATGAAGTTGCTCTCTGTTCCTGAGCATGGGCATGGATTACATGGATGAGGACCTTTTATTACTTTTAAAGTAAATAATTTTTCAAATGATAAGAGGTTCAGTCTGAATTTAGATAATGTAGCTGGTAGCATAACTGCTAGTTGGGGGAGAGCTCAGCTTTGAAAAAAAGAATAAGCGAGTGACTATTGGATAATTTGTTGTTATCTTGGAAGTTTAAGCTTCGAACAGAGATGCCTATCCAAAGACAAATCTTGCCTTGCTTCTGAGGCAGATGGTTTTAGTGTACAGATTTATTAGCTTTTCAGGAAATGCCTCTCAGTGCAGAAGAGTCTAAAAGAATCCACATGCTTCTTTCTGTAGGGAGCATTTCTAACAATGAAAATTCGGTTTATGTGCTGTAATTTTGTATTCTATGTTTGTATCCGTAAACTATTTGATCTGATTAAAAGTGCAGTCCTTCATTTTAAACTGTGATGTTTTCATGTAACAGGAAAACTCCTCCTTAATCTGATGGACCATACAGAAGTTGTCAGAGATCTAACCTTTGCCCCAGATGGCAGCCTGATTTTAGTGTCTGCTTCCAGGGACAAAACACTGAGAGTGTGGGACCTGAAAGATGATGGTATGCATTTTAAGTTTGTATGCTCTTTTATTGCTAGAAACTCGGGTCAGGATTTCTTAAAAACATAATTTTGTTCTATGAGCCACTCCCTCTGTCTGTTCTATGGCAATTTTTGATCTAGAGGTACCCTAAAGGCATAGGCTGGTGTTGGGTTAAGTGAAAAGAGTGCATGAGATGGCCTTTTCAAATAGGGACATAGGATTTAGAGGCTGCATGACAGACTTCCTATTTCTGTGTGGAATTACTCTGCAAGATGTTGTTTGGAAAAATAATAGAGAGTTTTATAAAGAAAAAATCATTTGGAAAAGCTTTTCAGTTGGAGTTTGTTATATTTCATCAATTCTTACAGGAATGTCTTTCTTTTCAGGAAATATGATGAAAGTGTTGAGAGGACATCAGAACTGGGTGTG
This sequence comes from Bucco capensis, assembly GCA_013396975.1. Lineage (NCBI taxonomy): Eukaryota > Metazoa > Chordata > Aves > Piciformes > Bucconidae > Bucco > Bucco capensis. The sequence goes on along the minus strand of VWZO01000520.1, from coordinate 431,862 downwards.
TGGTTGTGCATTCTCTCCAGACTCCTCTCTTCTCTGTTCTGTTGGAGCCAGCAAGGCAGTATGTGTCAGAGTTTCTTGTTCCTTCAGTTATGTGCTGAATTGTGTGCATAATCATTTTAAATCTAAGTAACATTAAGCTTGTGCTCGGTGTCATGAACTTCTAATGTTTTATGATGATGTAAAAGTGCATGAAATGAAACTAGCAAATGGTACATTGAGACACTGATTGATGAATTGAACTTGCACTGCTTTTAGTTGAAGAAACTGTCAGCATTCTTTGAGAAATAGTTCCACACATCTGCACATGTTCCTAGTGTAAAACCAAAGAAGACTAAAGCTTCCAGTGTTAAAAGATCCTTAGAGTAATGGATAAAACTATTTTGTTATTGATTGTATCCTTTCTATTTCCTGCTCAATGAAAAGGACTTTTCAAAGTCTGAGCCAGTCATGGTATCTCCTGCTGAACAAAAATGTTCCTCCATGTTTTCCAATACCAATGGCACTGGTGTCTAAAAGATCTAGAAGGAAGAACAGCATACTGGTTTTGTTCCCACCTGTGTTCTAATGCCCTGCTAGAGAACTGAAAGCAGTGCAGGTAAAGCACCTGTGCCAGAAACTGCTTTTCTTGGCACTGAAGAGTGAGGGAGGATAAAAGAGAAAGGGGAATTCAGTCTAGTTAGAGGGGCTCTGTAGGTAGTTCCATGAAGCCTAGTGATGTTTAGAACAAAGCACAATTCAGTCAGTGGATGACTGTTCAAATGCATATGCTACTTTAAATCATCAGTGCAGATTTGCTAGAGGACAGCTGAGCTCTGGGGGTTGTTCTTTCTTTTAACTAGAGCAGATGTGGATGTATACATTGCTATCTTCAGGCTGTGTGTTTTCCATAAGCTTCTTGCTTTCCCTGTCACAGGTGGTGGCAGCAATATTGGTGTGATTGAGGGTAAGCTGGCACCACTCACACAGGAGCACAATGGTGTTAGCTGGGCAGAGAGTGGCATCTCTGGCTACCAGGCTGGGGAGACCTTTGCCGTAGGACGAAGTAACCTTGCCTGCGCCTGCAAGGTGTCCTGTACGTACGCAGGGGCTGGTGGATGTCCACTTTCTGCTTTCTTGCTTTGCTTTTTGGTTTTCATGGTTTTGTTTGGGTTGTTGTTTTTTTTTCATAATTTTCACAGCAGTGAAACACACTGACTCCTAATACTTAGTGTCCAGATGTATGGAATGTTGGGGTCTCCTTGGAGAAATTGGTCAGCACCTTTGTAACTGATTGTAAAACGCGTCAGTGTTAGGCAGTCTGTGAGGCACTGAGGCTGTGTTTGCTTTGCTCAAACATATGTCAGTAGTAGCAGTAAAACTGAGCTGGGAGAAATCACAGACCCTGATCTCTTTTAGGGACATAACAACTTATGCTAAAGACTTAACATCTTCTATCAAACTATGCTGCAGTACATGGATAGTTCCTATTAAGTAAATCTGCAGTCTTGATTTTGATTATATATAGTGTACAGTTGCATGTAAAATCTCTGAATTCTATCATATTTTATCAATTTTTATAATGCAATATGCAATTAGCTGGGTAAATTGTAATGTAAATGTTGTTTTTTTACTGTTGACTTGATTTAAAATGCATAAATTCCTTCTAATAATGTGGTTAGACTTCCCTGTTGTTTTGCCAAAGACCTAACTTTTGGCTGTGAAAATTCTTTTTGCTTGCAGTATCTGTTTCTCTTCCTAGGCTGACGTTGGTGATCCAAGCCAATTGTAAACAAGTGATCTTAAACTGAAAGGGATGCCACTGGAGTAACAATATGTTAACCTTACATTTTCTGTCTGTATATTTCTTACAATTTTGGTAGTTACTGAAAAGAGGGGACTGTAGAGTTTAACCCTATTTATTGCTGCATATTTTAATAAAATAGTTTTGCAATACATGAATATCAGTAAGCTACATGGTTAAATTATGTTGCCTTTATCTTATATTTTGGCTTATTTTGTTAATAACATTTAACAAACCTGAGTTAGAACTTGCATGTCTGCTTTGATTATTTTTTAAAAGACTTGATTTTAATCTAAGTATGACACTGAGCATATTCCTTAATTGTAGTAATTCATAATGCCTGATTTTAATATAATCCTAAATAAGACTAGCAGTTATACTTAAAAAATAAGAAAAGTATATGTTGCATTGCATCTTTGAGCAGAGCTATAACATTAGCTTGTTTAATTGCAGGTGTTTCTCTGGGATATGGATAAATACTCCATGATAAGGAAACTTGAAGGCCATCACAATGATGTTGTAGCTTGTGAGTTTTCTCCTGATGGAGCTTTACTGGCTACTGCATCTTATGATACTCGAGTCTATGTCTGGGATCCACATACCGGAGTTATTCTGATGGAATTTGGGTAAGTCAATCAGTCCAATCTGGAAAGTGAAGATCAATACTGAAAATTAATGGGTTTGTGTATTTAACTGATAACTAGACCTGGGGAAAAAATCTTAGCAGTGGCTGGTGGAAATCCTAAAATGGCAAAGCAGTGGAGGTTACTCTTCTGAGGAAGAGTGCAAAGCACTGATACTTTCATGTGCACTAATTGAAGCATCTTCAACACAGCTGAAGCGTTCAGTACTGCAAAAGATAGAGTAGTCTGTAGAATGTTGAATCCATGTGTTCTTCCTCAGCTTTGCTGGCCATGGCTGAAGGAAGCAGTTCATAGTTCCTGTCTCTGTCTGCAGGCATCTGTTCCCCCCTCCTACCCCAATATTTGCTGGAGGTGCCAATGACCGGTGGGTCCGATCAGTCTCGTTCAGTCACGATGGACTGCACATTGCAAGCCTTGCTGATGATAAGTAAGTGTGAGGGAAGCTTTGTTAGACTCTTCTCATTCTTCCCATATCACATCAACTTCTCAGTGCTGGCAGCTTTCTTTAAACTAAGAAATTACTTCTGACAGTCTTGGTAACAGCTGAGTTGTCTAGTATGTGTTAATGTTCATTCTGAATGTAGAGAGAATTGGTTGTGTACAGACTAGATAAGCTGAATTTCTTCAGTCTCTAACAGGTGGGATCAGAAAACAAGGGGTTGGAAACAGTGAAAAATGTCAGTTGAGGTAATGCAGGTGAGAATAGTAGGAGATTCAAAGGGAAAAAAAAGTTTTCTGTGATCTATTCAACTTCTGCCAACACTGCAAGTAATATTTTGAAGAATTACGTGTTAGGAATAAGAAGAATGCGTTCTTAAAATGACAGCAAAGGTTATCAAACTATCTACAGGAGGGGGTTTAGGTTTTTTGATGAAGAGAAGCATTAGGATTAGCATTTCCTAGCATTTATGACATTTAAGAGAGATTGTCTCAATTGCCTTCTGCTGTTGAAGGCAATCTTTTGTTTTAATTGGCAGAGTTAAACTGGGTTAAGGTATATATAAGGAGGGAAGAAGTCCTAGCATTTCAGGCCAAATCTGAAACTCCTATGCTTATTGAAATGTTATAAAGATTCCCTAAGCTCCACTTAGACTAGTTTCTTGTGCAGCATCACAGAAAATAACAGGCAGAATTAACTGTCTACTCTGATAACTGACTGCTTTGTGCTTCCCTTTTCAGAATGGTAAGGTTCTGGAGAATTGATGAAGAATACCCTGTACAAGTTGCACCTCTGAACAATGGGCTCTGCTGTACTTTTTCTCCTGATGGCAGTGTTCTAGCTGCAGGGCAAGTATATGTTTTATTATTCTCCCTAAAACATTAAGGTAACACAAAAGGCTGAAAACAGTGGCTTAGTGTTCTAAAAATCTTCAATTGTGACTAGCAATGTGATGCTTCACACTTGATTTTACTTCTGGCACTGTTTAAACATGCCTGGCATAGCAGTCAAGTCAAGAAGCTGATAATCTAATTCCTTATCTTGGAGAGTAAATAAAAGATAGGCCTACAAACATGTGGGCTGGAAAGAGACCATTAGATAATGAAGGGCAGGTATTCTGTTTGGGGTGGTAGCTGTTGGAAGATGTGCTCAGGCCTGTCCCACAGATAATCAGCAGGTTGCTTATGGTGCTGCTACTGTAGCTTGAAAGAACTGGCATCTGGTGTAAATGAGTCTGGAACAGCTAGAGCTAAGCAGCAGAAGTCCAGAGCACATTCCCCCTAGCTTCAGTGTATGAGACAATTTGTACTAAACTGAAACCATTCAGGTGGGATCATTCTGGTTCTTGTGTTGTGTGCAGGACCCAGGATGGCAGTGTGTACTTCTGGGCCACTCCCAGACAAGTTTCCAGTCTCCAACACTTATGTCGCATGGCGATTCGAAGAGTGATGCCCACCAGCCAAGTCAAGAACTTGCCTATCCCATCCAAAGTGGTGGAGTTCCTTTGTTACCAGATTTGAATTCGAAAACAACAAAAAGAATGAAACTGGCCCAGCTGCTGAAACTGGCTAAACACTTTAAAGAATCCTCAAACTTTACAGCCTTTAAGCTTAAAACTACAGGTTTTCAAGAGCTACTTAAAGTGATAACCTAAATACTGTTTTGTCCAAATGCCTGACAGGTGACTTTTTCATATTTATAGAAACCACAGTAGAATTATTCCTGGTGTTCTCAATTTCCTAAGATGTAACTGTGAAAACATGGACATATATAGAGATAAGCTGCTACATGTTATCTATGTACCTTTACAAATGGCTTTTATGATTTGACTGTGTCTCATGTCTCTATTGCTTTGGTAGAGCCTCAGATGCATCTGTGCTGTAAAGTGGAGGGAGAGTTATTCTGGGACACTGAGTTAGAAACAATATTGACTTAAGGAAGCTTAACTGCTCTGTATGTATGTACATTGGTTGGGGGGCAGGAAACTGATCCCCAGATAAGAAGTGATGCTAGTTTATTTCATGAAGAGGTACAGCTTGGCTTTTTAGAGCAATGTATGGGCAAGGGAAGAGGTTCTGGTGAGGGTTGGCTGTATCTGATGCAAGCCCAGGAAGGTTGTCTGTCTGTCAGCTGAAGAAGGCCTTAAGCTCCATAGCAGCAAACCAGGTTAAATTTCAGTATTGGGCAGTGTTCAGAAAATTTCCTGACATTTCTACACGTCTACTGTATTTTTGCCTAATACTTGGTCTGTAAGGAGAGAAGTTTACAGACTTGGTTTATTATTCTTTAACCCTGTGATATCTCTTTGGGGGTAATTATTGGTTAATGGCCAAAGATAAGCAAAATACTTGGTTTTGCCTTCTGTTATTTATCTGTACCTGCAGATATAAAGAATGTATGCATTGCATAAAATGCCTGATTATATATATATTTTTGTTGACTTTTTTTTTATTAAAGACTTGTATAAAAGTTTCTTGATCCCTCATCTGGTGCCTCATTTATCAACACTATCTGCCTGCAGTAGTTCTTTTGGCAGTCTCCTACTGCAGAACTCTTTCCCTTTTCAGGATGACAGTACACTAATCTTGATGAACCTTACTGTGGGAAGCTACAGCAGGATAGCCCATCCCACCAGAGACCCCAGACCCAAAGCAAGTCATTACCAGCACTGCTGTTTCAGCACAGGTTAAGCAGATGGATGCAGAGAGCTGTGATTTTAGAGTATGTACTGAACAGCTCTGCCTGATGAAGGGAAGAATTATTTTACAACCTCCAAACAACCTGCAGAAGATTTGCTGGGGCCATTGCTACTGAGTGTCCAGGCAGGAGTGAAGGGAATAAACCACCTCTGGAATGTTACTGAGATGGGTGGGAGTGGTTTGTAGACTAACACATGCTTGCTGCTGTTAGCACTCTGGGAGCAGTCTGGCCTAGTTAAAAACAGAAAAACTGAAGTGAGCAAAGCAGCACCTCTGTGGTGCTGGTGTGCTGTTGAGCCAGCACTGAGCAAAATGGGTTTACATCTGCTCAAAGCTATCTAGAGACAATCTGCATGGCAAGTATTTGTGTGGTGAGTGTGATTAACTATAGATCCTTTGGCAATCCTCTCCTGCAGCATGCTCTGGATGATTAAAAGTCAGCAGGCTGACAGGAACTGAGTGGAGGGAGCTGGCAGCAGAGCCAGTTCTGTGACACGCTGACACTGCCTGCACTGCACAGCTCTTGCCACCACAGCCTCACCAGGGTCAGCAGAGACAATTAACAGGAAAAGGGATGATGCAACAGCTTGCAAAATTGCCTGATAGAGGCAGAAATCTAAAGCAGAGGATGACAGAAAGAGACAAATAAACAATTGGGAATCACTGAGTCAGAAGCTCTTCTAAAAAGCAAAGCGTGTTAACACCACAAAAGCAACAGACAGAAGTCATCAAAACAGGCAAGAGGAAAGGAAGTGGAAACTTCTAATTCCCTGAGAAGGAATTTGGTCATTTGCTCTGTGGCTGGGCACTGGCATTAGGAAGGTTGAGTGGGCTTTGGGGTTTTATTGTTATAGTTTATTAATCCCATGCAGCAATATAGAACAGATTCTTTATTGGGGCAGGATGTTGTGCCACATGGAATATTTACTGATCTGCTCCATTCCTCTGTGCCTGAGCACAGTAAAGCCTCAGTGTCACCATGATCCTTGGCTCTGTTTTTTAGGACACCTGCACCTCAAGGCCTGAGCTGGCAGACTTGGGTGTCCCTGAGCTGAAAGAAAGGCTCAGATCTGTTCCTCTCATTTCTAAAGTAAATCCCATATCCTGCTGCTCTGGAAGAGTCTGTGCTTTAACTGCCAAAGTCTCTTTCACACAGGCAATAGAATTATTAGTTTGGATTCTCATTGTACAAATACCACAGAGCCAAGCAGATTCTCATCTGAAGATGCAGCTCCACATAGTTTCCTGCTAGCTCCATCCCAAGGCCATCCTGTCTGCCCTTCAGAGGAGTGGCAGGGTGAAGGAATGCCCAAAGATGCAGGAATGGTTTGCAAACTGGTGCCCAGTGACTGCTTGCCTTGGGAGCCCAGGGCACAGACTGGCCTCTGCCTCAAAGTGGCCTGCAGTGGCTAGCTGAAACTGCACCAGAGAGAAGCAAGTCCTGGAGCACACTGGAACTTCAGTCAGAAGGAAGTGATTTCTCTGGAAATGCTCTGAAAACAAAACTTACTATCCACTAGTTGAATCACTTAGGGAGAGACGGAATAACACTTCCAAGTATTTGGTGTGATTTATTTTTTAATACTGAAAGAACTCTTCTCTGGGAGCAATTCAGAAAGAGGGAGGATGGATCCCATGGGCTCTTTTCTTTACATATAGCATTATCCTCATACAGGACAGAGGTTATGTAAGATCCCATGGGAAATCTGGTCAAGGTATCAGGCAGAAACTCTTCATCCAAGCAATGCTTCCAGAGCAGAACTACCTGAGGAAGGCAAATGGATTTTCTGTGTGCTGCTGGCTTCTGCACCAGGAGAATTCTGTTTCATAAACAGCACTGCACACAGCACACCAATCCAGCTGCAATCAGCTCCCTCACAACAGCTTGAATTACTGAGGGACTAGAAGGAGAAGCAAGCCAGTGTAAACTTGAGATAAGTAATCAGTAACTTTGTGTAAGTCATTGTAACAATATCAGTTATCAGCAAGGTTATGCCTTGTTGGATTCCAGACAGAAGTTCTGGGGCAGATATTTCTTTCTAAGAGGAGATTATAAAATCCTGAACGCTCACTTTTATTCCAGAAGGCTAAGTTCTTTGTTGGATCAAGGAGAAAAAAAACATTTATTTATGGGCTCAGTCTGTCCTCTGAACTGATTTTCAGTCTGCAAAAACCACAGGTTCTTGGTGTGGTAAAAGACATACCTCCATACCTCCTCCCCACCCCCGCCTTCTTTTTATGGCTTTTTTGTTATTATTTCAATTATGCTAGGCCACAGAAACCCCACTGTGCTATGCAGACATGGCAGACCAAAAGCTCCTCAGGTCAATCACCTGTGGAAACGTTTCCTTTTTAATTGTACCACTATAACTAAACCACTAAGATTTTACTGATGCTGCTTCCTTCTCTGTTACCTCCTGCTCCAGAAGAGAAGCACCAATTTGAGAAGACTACTTCTCTCTGCTTTCAAATGATGTCAAATCAATGGCAAAGAAAAGCATATTGTACCAGAATAAACCCTACAATGGAAAAATTAAATTGAAATTATGGGGAAAAATAGATGAATGTATGCTATTAGCAGTGCTAACCTCTTCCTGGCACCTGCACAGGAGCCAGCAGGGTAGGTTCTGATGGTACTATTAATTATTGACTAGCTCCTTGTGGTCACAGCAGAAGAAACACGTCCAGAGGAAAGGTTTAGAAGAGCAATATTGCTTCATCTCAATTGCATCAGAGGAAAGAAAAAAAAAAGACAGAAATCCAAGGTCCACTGCAGATAACAACAGTGAGATGACTTAGTTTGGGAAGAACTTTGATCCTGATGTGGCATGTCACAAGACTGAGAGATCTGTTTGCTGCTGTCCCAATCCAGAGCTGTTACTGGCACGTCTAAAATGAGGATCCCTCCTGCAATAGGAGCAGCCAAGGCACTGCCCCATGCCTACAGACCTCAGCAACAGGTCTGCACAATGAGACATCCCAGCAGGGTGACAGGCCACCTGGCATCAAAGGAGGGTTCTAATGTGCCAAGGGGTTTTCTTGACACTGCTTCCAAAGGTGCTGTTCATTCTGTTCTATTAATAAGAGAAGCAGCTACGATTAGCACACAAGGGAGAGCAAACAAGAACTAGGTGGGTGGCCCATTTTCTCTGTTGCTGTATAAACCAGCACTAAGACTTGCTTGCAATTTGCTGATGCCATTTCTCTGATCTCAGTGCCACTGTAGAGGAGTTTGATTTACTGCCTGCAGAACCCTCTCCTCACCATGCTCCCACACAACACAACATCATGAGTAAACCTCTAGCTCCACAGAGTACAACGTGATAGTAATCTGACCAACAAATGGCTAGATCCCACTGAGTCATACTGAGTCAAGAAAGGCTGGACTCAATGATCTTCAAGGTCTCTTCCAGCTGTAACTGTTCTATGATTCTATGATTCTCTGATTCTAAGAAAGGCTTGCAAGAAAGAAAGGGAAGTTTGCTGTGTTGCTTGTGCTCTGACACGGCCTGCTGTGGGGCTGAGTGCCTTTGTGTGTGTCTGTGTGTAACTCAAACATGGTGGTGCCCAGCTCACCACCAAGGTTTACCTCCTGAGCCTGGAAAAAGCTCTGCACTTGTGCTGGAATTGGCACAAAAATCTTGTTTCTGGAGGGTGGCAACTGCACGAGGGTTTGCTGTGGTGTCCCAGGGGAAGGTACAATGACCACTTAGCTTCACAAGGTTTATTTACTGTATCCACTGGCTCATGAGACATTAGAGGAGCTGGCAGTGGACTGACCTGCTTACAGGTTTGTGTTTGGTGAAGAGCTGCCAAGATGGCATTCAGCCAAGGGTTGCATCTTCTGGTGTGACTCTCTTCTGATGAAGACTTGGGCCACTAAATGTCAGAGAACGACCTGCCCTAGTTTAGCATTGCTGCACAGCCTTGTACTTGGCCAGGAAGGGTCTCCTTGCAGCTGATCTGCAGAATCAGACCTGGAGGGCTTGACTGAAACAAAACTGCTACTGTCTGCAGAATGGCAAGTGGGCCAGATCATGAGCTCTTTTGGCAGCAGACTCCAAAAGAAATGAATTCAAGATGTCCATCTGTGTGGATGCACAACTTCTTCAATTACCCTGTTCCTAGGGAGTTCTTTGCCCAAGAGATCTAAGCCAGCAGCAGACCCCAGAGTCCCTTCAAACAGAGCTCCTTGTGTGTCAGCTGGGAGGATGCTGTGTGCAATGGGATGAGTAGAGAATGGTTTCCTCTTTTTAGTATCAGTTCTGTCATAAGAAAAGTGGTGTTGAGGGGTTTTTTAATCTATTTTTTCCCTTGAATCTGTAACAGTTCTTGCCTTTAACAGCAGATGTTATTAACTGCTTATTATTCAGAAATAAAGCAGTGTTTTCAGTAACTCATTATCTCAAACCATACTTTAATCAAAATGTCAATAGCATATATGGAGAATTGTAAGGAAAATTACATTCCGAATGTTCATGGAAATCTGTAAATGTCTGAATTCTCTTAATTTGTGCACTATCAGTAGCATCCTTTAATAAACAAGTCTCTCCAGTGCAAAGAACTCCAAAGTTAGGCAGAAGCTGTTCAGCTTCTCCTGAAAAGCTCTGCTGGGGGGCAAGGCATGGAGAAGGAAAGAGAAGAAACCCTCTTCAAGAACAACAACAACAATAATCCAGTTAAAAACTGCTCTGTTGCGTGGCGAGAAGCGGCCTTGCCCCCAGAGCAGAAGCCTTGCTGGGTCTGCAGTGCTCTCTGCTGGGTTCCACTCGCTACTGCTCCCCTGGTGTGAAACGGGAACAGTCCCTGCGCTGGAAACTGAGGCAGCTGCTGCCTCCCAGGGACCTGCCCTTGGCTCCTACTGCTGAAACAACCCCAGCGCACTCTCCTTCACACGCTCTGATGTTCACTGGTGATCTCCCCGTGTTTATGCATGAAGGTAGAGACTCCGAGGCGACAGGGAAGAAAGCAGCTTGGGCATCTGCAGTTTAGCTTGGCTTTGGAGGCACGACTCCTGCAGCTCCTCCACTCTGCATCCTAACAGCCATTTGCATCCCTCTGCAGATTGGATTTGCCAACTGAAGAGAAAGAAAAGGAGCTGTGTGGGATTTTCTGTCCCATTAGTGTCTTAGCCTCTTCCAAGTGGCAAGCTGCTGGTGTACCTTGTAAGTAACAGAAGCAAGGATGAAAGAGCTCTGCCATGGCCAGGAGACAAACCTCTGACTGCATTTGTTTCCTCTGCTCTAATTTGGGAAGGACCAATGCGTGAAACACAAGCAGTGCCAGAAAACCAAGTACCTCTAAGACTTCAGTGCTTTCTTTTCCTCAGTATACACGTCTGTCAGCTCTTCAGCCTCGCATCCCTTCTGAGAGTAAAGGTCAGCTGGGCCACACATGAACTGCTGCCCTTGGAGAGGAGGAGGAAGGAAACCACACATTATGCACAGCTTTCTAGGCCCTTCTTGCTACCCTTTGTGCATGAATCACCAGAGCATGGCAGCAGCCTGATGCTGACTATCTATGATATGATGGTGACTATCTATGATGGTGACTACTTTGGCATCTATCAAAGCTTGGTTTCCTCTTTTAGAGTTGCTCACTTGACATCTGGAGGCATTTTTGATGGGCCTGTGAACAATCATGCTTTTCTTTGGTGGGGCTGTAATGGAAGAGTCCTTTTGATGGAAGTATCAGGAGAGTTCCAGCTCAAGCTGCTTGTTTTCATCACTTCTGGAAAAGACCAGGCTGGCTCCTGGCCTAAGGAAGAGTGGAAAAACTGCAGTTTTTCCAACAAGTATAGAGGAATTGCTTACTGAAATTGTCCCAAACACAATGAAGCCATCAGTCACCACTTTATAGGCTTCCAGCTTCACAATGACTTTGTTTCCCTGTCACACATAGATGACATTTTGTTAAAGAATTGAGGGTTTGTTGCAACTTTAAAAACTTAACATTCTGGCTTGCTCACCATTCCCATCCCAAATAACAACTTTCACTGCTATAAAGTTAACAGTTCTTTTTCCAGCAAGTGAAAGCTGGATTTAAGATGCAGGTTATGTGATTCCACTTCCATCTCTTGCAATCATTTTCCTGTTTCTTGTAGCCTTACCATCTTGGTGCCTCAGTTCCTAACACCCTTACCTAATATAAGAGCTGTTAAATACATGCCTTCAAATACCTGAAAAGTGATAGGAAGGTAACTTTAAACAAGGTTCTTTTACTTTTTTTTTTTCTGAAGTCATGAAGAATTTGCTTATTTTTTGTTATTGAAGTGCCCCTTCACTGCAGCCCCAGCAGCTTTTGCTGTCAGTACAAAGTACTCCAGTGTGCTCATCACTCCCAGAGCACAAGGGCAGAATTGTTCTCTTTCATCCTGAGGACTGTATTTTCAAATGTCTTTTTTTCTGGCATGGCAGCAGGGATGTGAGCAGCTGTTTCCTACACTTACAGACATGAGGCTGCTACACTACAGCTCTGCTAAGAAAGGAGAGCTAGGAGACAGTGGCAGAGTGAGGAGGCAAATGTAAAGGAGACATGGTGGTCTGCAGGGTCTCTTGGAATACCTGTACCAATAATGCTGTGTTTTGCTCAGTGGCTCTCATGCTCACACATGGGGACAAAAAGCCTCTGCCTTGTTGACAAAGCAACCTCAGGCTTGCAACATCACACCCATCATTTATCTTTTGGAATTCTCCTGAAGGAAGTGCACTCAGGAGGAGTTGTAACGGGTGGTGCTCAGGCTCAGGAAAGAAGTTCCAGGAATAGCAGGTATGAAATCATGTCTCCAGCCCACATGTTATCCAAGCACTATTTTTAGGAAGAAACCTAAACTGGAAGTTTCACAGTGGGTCTTTCAGAACTTGTTTTTGTTACAAAGATGAAGCTGGTTAACAGCATTGCCTGAGCTGAGAGAGTCACATGAAATGCCTGTTTACTTCTGCATGTAGCAATACTAGCACAGCCTCATTAATAAGGCATCTAAGCATCACCTACTTGGACATCAGGATACCTTTGGGAGGTAGAGAAGCTCTGGAGTACATCTGAAACACAGAGAAGCTGGGGAACCTACCCAAAGAGACACCTGAAGTCTGTGTCACATCAGAGAGTGACTTTGGCCAATACTTGCATCATGGTGGTGTGTATTCTTGCTTTAAAAACAAGAGGAACAGGGCCAGCTGCTGGCAAGGAGAAGCCAGAACTTTAACCATGCCTTATTTCTTAGCAAATGTGATGAGTATTTGATAACCCTTGATTTATTCTATGAGTCTATGGTTCTATTCATTGAGAAACAGAATGAATGAGACTTGTTAAACTACTTAATCTACTAAGAAAATGTTAAGAGCTATGTCAGATAATGCTGTCCTGTTCTCCTTGGCCTTTTACTTGGGGCCTAATATTGGTCACTGCTGGGTTTTTGTATTTAGTGACAACTCTTATTTCTTTAGTTATGCTCAGGACTCGTTTGCTGGGCCAGAGAGACCTGGAGTGGCTGCTGGAGGTCAGTTTCTTTAAATAAAAAAGTAATCCAGATCAGTGTGGGATTACAGGGCACACAATCTCCTCATGGCTAAGCAGGGTTAGTGTTCTTGGATGGCAGAACTGCCCTGAAGTTTTAGTTTGCAATCAAATACCTGGCTTCTTGGTGGCTGCTGGGTTCCCCTCCCAGCAATGAGCTTGTCACAGCACTACTTTGCTTTTTTCCCTAGGTGCCAGCCTTGGCCCAACTGCAAGGCTGTGCTCCACAGCCCCAGCACTCCAGCACTCCCAGCCCAGGGCAGATGCAGCCCCAGCTGCTAAGCCCCACAGAAAATCTGTTTTTTTCTGAGGTGCCAAAAGGTCAGCTGAGCACACAGGAAAATCCAACCCTGTCAAGTTGGCATCATTACTTCCCTCATTGCCGTTTGGGTTCAGCACCACTTCTGGTCACTGTAGCCAGCTTTCTGTGTTGTGGCAAAAGATTAGATCTTATCTGTGTTCAAAGAAATGGTAAGGGAATTCTCAGTGTGTACACAAGGGCAAACCCAGTGTTCTGCTGGGCCAGTGACTTCCATGGGGAACCAAATCTCTTTCTGAAATTGCCTCAGCACACATCCATAAACATCCCTGATTTTAGGGTCTCTGCTAGGATGCTCTGTCTTCATGAACTGCCTTTTCTGTATCTTGTTTGTTTTTCCCTGCTTACTTTTGTCTCCTGTGAAATCATCACAAGCAGCAGGAGCTAGTTGAGTTGTCTCTGTGCTTCTGGCAGAAGATGTAGGAACGTTTTGCTTGGGCAGAGGCACCAAGTCAAGGAAAGTGTTCAGAGCTCACTTCAGGAAGAATCTTTGTATCAAGATTCCTCACCACAGACACAGAGGGTGTTACACTACCAGATCCCATGGGGTGCCACGTGTCCATAACCCCCCAAAAGAGGGATGTTCAATGTGACTGGGGGCTCTGTCCACAAGACAAGTGCACTGTGGTTGCTGAGAGACACATCTGCCTGTTAGCAATAGACTTGTGATGAACCCTCTGAGTCGGGAGCGAGCCTACAGCTGGCCACCAGCCTGAGCTGACTTCAAAGCTCCGAGCTGGCCCAAGAGCTCCAACATCCTTTTCCTCTGAGCTTGCACAACACCTGTGCTTAAGCAACAGCCACCATCAAGAGCTCCTTTTCCTGACCAGAGATGCTAAGACTTACACATCAGGGGCTGAAGGCAGAGCTTTGCCAAGAACATCAAAGCTAACTTCTGTTGACAAGTGTACCTCTGAGGAAAGTGGGATGGTGCTTGTGCAGGACATCAGGGATGATTTTAGAATAGCTGTGTTAAAACCCCCAACAACCTTAACAACAGGAAACAAAGAAGGGAAAGATCTGAAACCAAAGTCCTCCAACGGAGAATACTTAAGTTACAGCATAGGACTGCAGTGATAAGGCTCAAACCATTAAAACAGCCACCTGAAAAAATACTTCATCAGGATGTGAGAGTGAGTGACTCTGAGAGGTTGCTGCTGTGTGGTGGAGATGGTTTGAGCTCATCCTTCACATTTACCTCACATTTCAGCTATTGGTAGGGGTGGATTTACTCTATCTTCTTAAGCACCCCAGAGTCTCTTGCTCCTGAGGTTTATGTGTACACATATCTAAAGCATAACACACCTCTGCTAGTTTATAAACACACACAGATGGAATGTAAATATTTTGAGGCAAAACCCCCTATTTTCTGATTCTAGATCTGTCCCTAACTGTATTCCCTAGTGTCTCAAAGAGTGGGGAGGCAGTCCCTGACTGAGGCTACTAGGGCAAAAACATGAATAAATGCATGGCACCAGGAAGAAAAGAATATTTAGGCTCATAAATAATAGGTCCTCAGGAGATGTAAGAGGCTTGTGTAAACTGAGGGACTGGCTGTGGGGAGAGCAGTGTTCCTTATGCATGTAACTGCACTTGGACACAAGAGGACAGGGAGCAGAAGAACTCTCAGTTTATTTACACTGCTGTTACTCCAGAGGTTACAAGAGCATTGCTCTTGGTTTATGTACATTTAAAGAAAGCAGATCCTTTAACTGTTCTGCACATGGCTCAGTTAAAGCACAGAGGGAGATCTCTAGGTTGTATTCTACAGAATTTGCAGACATGGGTGAAGAAAACACAGAATATAAGAGGGAGAAAGAAATGCATCCCCCTCACCCCCTACCCCGCGTGTACACACCCGGATGGAAGCTCTGGGTGGCTGCAGGACTCCCTTGCTCGAAGGCAGCAGCCCCCGACAGCCGGAACCCAGCGTGTGAAGTCAGCCTAATGAAAATAGCTGTCTCCGGCAGGATTGCTTTCTTTCATTTCCTGCCATTGTCCTCAGTTCCTGCCGGGGAGCACAGACCCCGCGCCGCAGCTGCCTTCCGCACACCGGGGGAACGCTGGCACGCTGCTGGGGCGAGGCGAAGGCAGCCGCGGTCCCAGCCCTCTGCCAGCCTGGCAGCGGCCGGTCCCGGCTGGCTGCAGAGGGCACCAGAGCCTCGGGAAGCAATCCCGCTGCGGCCAGGACGAGCAAGGGACTTTATCTGCTGGGGCTGGCGGCGAGGAGATGCGAAGGGGACAAGGGACACAGCCCAGCCACTGCTGCAGTTCCCGGTTGGATCTGTGCAGCGTTCCGGGGACCCCCTGAATCCTGTTACGAAACGCTTGTGCTGCCTCAGGAGCAGCGTGCTGGAGAGCCTGTGGTACCGGAGAGCACGCCAGCGAGCAGGGCAGGAGAGGACTGACAGCCCTGGGGGACTTGGGCCATGCCAAAACCAGCAGCGACGAACACACTGGCCCAACCAGCTCCGTTTCTTGAGTCATTTCCCGGACTGGGAGAAAATGGAGAGTTGTGCAATGTTCTCCCTGTTGTGTCACCCCAAGGCACAGGGGATGTCACTAGCAGTTGGCTATGTTGCATATCTGTGAGAGAGCAGATGAAGCGTCAGCAGCTGTGGGTAAGCCCTGGCCTCCTTGCCTAGGAAGGTAGAATCCAGGTGTGCCCAGCTGAGCTTGCAGTAAGGGCTGTCACCTCCCAGCAACACTAACACTGATGAACACATAACCCATCCTAGCCCAGACACACTTCTGTCCCTGGATTTGCTATAGCAACAAACAAAAGCTCTCATTTACATTTGCAGAGATGTAAAACAGGTTTAGGGGCTGATACTCACTGCTCTTCAGAACAGGCACTACAGTCCCAGTGACAGCAGGACATTCTCCTGCCTACTCCCCTACCTATGCATCTGAACACACTAGGAAGGAAAATAACTCCCCAAGGAGGACTTTCTCAGGACACATCAGTCACTTTTCTGACCATTAATCACTCAGCTAACTTGCTTCCCTCCTGGCTGACAAGTGCTTGCTCTAGTAGGGAACTAAGCGGTTGGTGTGAGGGAAACCAGCCCTGTAAAACAGCTAAGAGTTTGAGGTGGGAGGATCTTCCTTAGTTGCTGACAAATCCCGTGAGCCTGTGTCTTCCTCTGGCTTACTGAAGGATGCTCTTCATGCAACACAGGCAGAATGGGTTAAAGAACCATGCCTGGTTTGGGCAGAAAGAGCAATAGTTTAGAGAAGAGTCAATTGGGAGCCTCTTCAAGCCTTCAAGAGACACTGGATCAAGCCCACAGGGAACAGGAAATAAGCACTACTCTTATCTGCACATCAATGCTTCATGTTTAGCAACCTCCACAGACAGCTAGCATCTGTTCTGCAACTCTTCTAACAGTACAGAAGTGTTTGCACATTTGTATCCCAGCATCTTTAAATAGCCCTGCTTTGTGTGGGAATTGTTGAAGCTTTTACTGCAAATTCCAGGTGAGAGACAGGTAAGATCTCAGCCCTGAACATCCCAAATTTTCATCAGTTTAGCAGACAAGATCCTTCATTGGCAGTGACAGAAAAGGCTTACATTTTTCCCCATGACCTCCCCATTTACTCCCTCTGTGAGATCACTGCACAACAGTTACCCAACCTGATGAGCTCTTCAGGGTTGGCTGGATTGGGTTTGGGTTTGGTATATTTTTGGTTTCATTTGGTTGGGTTTTGTTGTTTTTTTTCCAGTTTTAAATCAGTAAGAGCTCTGTTACAGATAGATGAGCAGCCATTTTGGGTTATTTGAGTTATTTGGGTTACTTGAGTACAAACTGCAGATGACTATCTCTTGCAGGCTTTTGTTTTCTCTTTTTGCTAACAGCTCTTTGTTTCTTCCTTTCTTTATATGAAAGCTCTCTGAAGCTGTTCTGTGTGTGAAAGCACAGTGATATCAATCACAACTGCTTCCAGAGGTGCATGTGGAATCTGTACTGCCCTTGGGACAACCAGTCTGAATTTGCAAGTCTCACTTCTATGTGTGAGCTGGCATTCCCCCTCCTCTGTGAGAACAGCCTGTGGCACTCCCCCTCTTCTGCAGCAACTCAGCCTTTCCCCCCCTGCAGAGGGGGTTGAAGGCTGGGCAGACTCTTAAATCTGGGCTAATGCTTCTCTTTAAAGATATCTGTGATGTAGAATCTGGAAACCAGAACCCTTCCATGAGGAAGAATGGATCCAGCTCTGTATGAGCCCTGGAACACACCTATTCTATGAGCTTACAGCAAGAGACGTGGGAAGAGAGTCCTTCACCTCCTAGGATTTGGTAAAGATAAAAGGGATTCCATTTCAGTTATAGGAGTGGAATAGTACTGCAGGCTGGAGAGTTTTAGCCAGAAATAGAGGATTCCTCCAGCACGTTCTGATTCCTCCACAGCTTGAGACTTATAACTAGCTTTCCTTCCTGAGTCTCACAAGGCTTTGGACAGCACTTGTCTCTAAAGTTAGTTTAGGGCCTAGCCTATTAGGACCTCTGCAAAGTTCCTCTAAATAGGAGTCATCATGATAAATTACTCCTAATTAATCAACCTTTTCAAAAACCTTGTGAAAGAGGCAGTTAGGTAAGTTTTATCAGCCTCAGTTTACAAGGAGATCACAAGATGATCTGTGAGATATGCCCAAAGCTACATGTCACATACAACCAGCAGGCAAGCCAGGACTGCATTCCTCTGCTAGTGCACTGCCTCCAAAACCCAGCCTTTATCATCAGGGCCTCATTCTCTGCAAAGAGGTCTCTCTTTTCTTCACCTTTCTGTATTACAGATTTTGCTGCTTCTGAACATTCTGGAGGAGGCAGCCCCAGGACTTGAACTACACTTGACTATGGCCTCAATGTATATATATCTTTGAAGGACTTATTAAAAAGAAAGGGTTAAATAAGAATACTGTGCGCAGCAGATGCACATTGTGATGACTTTTCTAAGTGCTATGCCTCTTCATTATTAACAAGCTTCCCCCAGCCTTCTCTCAGCAGGAACACCGTATGGAGGATTAAAGGAAGAAGCAAAACAAGAACAAAAGTCAGGTTTCCCTGGCAGCAGTTTCTGTGCCTTTCTAATGTGATGCTTTATCTGTCTCACAGAATAGCAACAGCCCTGCAGAAGAGAAAAATAAATTATGCCTTAATTAAGCTGAGTTTTTTTGCTTTGCTTGTTTCCCCAGTGAGGGAAGGCTGTGCCACTCTAACTGCATCTGTTTAGACAAAACCCATGTATACTCAGAAGCTTAGACCTCTGGAAATAGCCTAAAGGAGGATGAATTCCTAACACACCTGATACATTGCAGTCCATGTGGCTATATTTCACTTGCTCAAGGTGCAGACAAAACACCATTCTTTTCTCAGCTCAGCTGCTAATGCACAACTCCTTTTTCTTCACCTCTGTAATTCCCAACTGCTTCTCTGGGAGCAAGGCTACCATGTTTTGGGATGTTGACTTGTGCTGACTGCAAGAGCCTGGACGATGTGATTCAAGCACCAAGCAGAAGAAGGGACAGCCATTCATTTCCAGTTTACCCCTGAGTGGCTGTGTGGCCTAATATCATCAGTTGGGCTGCCTGTGCACAACCCTTCACATGTGTCAAGTAATTTTGTAAGAAAAAAGCACTTTGGATGTTGTGGTTAACTGCATGTTCCAAACAAAGCATTTCTTATGGGTAGGACACTGATGAGAACTTTTCTTTGGTGTCTAATCAGTTACAAGTTCATGCCACGGCTTGGTGCTTTCATCTGAAGATTATCTTCCCCAAACAGGTAGGGATTTAACTACCTCTAACATCTTCACCCTTCTATGAAATTTCCTTGAAACCAAGGAAAGAGTGACAGAAGCTGCCAGGATCTTCACAAGGACAGGCAGCACACCATGAGGAGGAGGAGTTCCTGTGCCCCTGTGCCATGTTCTGGTGCATGGTCCACGTCTTACCTGCGTGTCTCATGGATTTAACAGTCAGTGGTTTGGGCTGAGAACTGTCTATAATGCCTAATGCAATCAGAAGCCAATCTGGATTAGTCCTTCTACACATCACTGTATGAAACAAAAAGGCACATTAAGTCTGGACTGCTAAAAGCCAAGTTGAAATGCTTTGACCACATCACAGTAACAACAATTGAGAAGGCTAAATGTCTCCTGTCCTAGCCCATTCCCAGCCTTCCCTATAGTGCTGCACTAAGCAAAGCAGCCTGTTTGTTTTTCTAGCACAAGCTGACCTTCTGTGCAGTCAATATCTAAAACACAATGTCTGAGAAGAGGGAGTTGACACCACTGAATTATGCAATTCTCTGCGTGCACCCAAGCGTTTAGCAATGCAGACTGCAGCTGTTCCTGCTGACTAGCTGGGATTTTCAGATCCATTGCAACTGGCATCTCCTGAAATGTGAATTCTTTGCAGATGGCTCTATCTGCTCAGCACAGAGCTGCAGGCAAAACTCCACCATCATATTCTGAATAGTCCTCCCATTGTGTAGCTCTGGGGCATGGGAGGGAGGGAAAGATGTAAGCAGAAAGACACTCGCAGCTTCAGTTCTGCCATTCCCCAGGTTGGCCAAGGTTGATAAGCTGAGCTGGGCAAATTTCTGTAACAACTTTTCTGAGTGTGAAACTTTCAGGATTTGAAGGGCATGGAGGGGTCAGGTTGTAAAGAAAGTACAGGGAGCATGGGCTGGACTAAAATTCCTAGTCACATGGCATAGGTGAATAGCAAATATTGTTTTGGAGACACATAGGGCAGTCAACAAGTGCTGAAATTCTACAGACATATCATTTTTAGCAGCAATACAGAACTGAAAAGGACCATATGGGTTCTTTCACAGCTCCAACACCTACACAAAATTACTAGCAAGTCCAACATCCTGATTATCCTTCATGGAAACCCTTGAATGCTTGTGGGTTTGATATTTCAAATTTCCTATTTTATATGTTTATAGTTTAGGGTAAATTGCAGTGGTTATGCTTTAAGGGGAGTTTTTTTGTTTCATGTTTTGGTAAAAGAGGCAATATGATTGAACCTTGCTTGTGGATCTGGAGGAGTTTGCAAACCTCAAAGATGGTACAGGACTACAGAGGTGACAGGTTGCAACTGAAAACAGGTTCATGGGTGGATGGGAGCTGGAGACATTCTGCTTCAAACAGCTATGACCACAACCCTATCAAAGAAGAAGAAACAACCTGAAGCACTTAGATCTAGTACTGTAATTTCTGTCTCCATTTAGCTCCATGAATATGTGGAGCAGCCAATGGAGTTACTTTTCATTTTGTCTATTGTATGGGCAAAACCTGACCTTTTGAAAAAGATCCTGGGAAGCACAGATGTGGATCACATCTACCCTTTTCATCCTTGTAATTTTAAATCCTAAGGGCTCTATATGGTTTCAATAGACATATCAGACAGAGGAAACATTATCAGCTCTACTTCATGGGGGAAGCAGACAGATTAGATGATTTGCCCATGGCTATCCTTTCTGAAAGGGCCAGGAACTGAACCAGACTGGTCCAGTCTCAGTGTCTCAACCACAGGGTCATCATTCCCATCCTTGAAATGGTTTCTGAAATCATGATTATACTGACTGGAGGCCAAAGTAGTGGAAGCATACTCCCAATAAGCCACAAGCTACAGTAGAGTCTCTCTCCTTGCACTGCCTCTGTAGTTTCAGAACATTTCCCTCAGTTCTTCAGGACATACAAACGTATTCTGACTTGGAGAGGAGACAGATTTACCAGGAGGAATCTGTTGCTTTTGAAAGCCTTTTTCAATTTTTATTGAACAAGACTTTCCCATGGGAAAGAAACACAACATGCTGCTTTGTGCCAACATCTCCTTTCCTTGCCACTATGATTTTATTCAGAGGGAAGAGGGGGATTGCTGTGAGCAAAGAACAAGCATAAAACTGCCTTGAATGGTGGAAACACGAGCACCTGAGATGTGAGACACACCATGCCAATCTACTGCTTCTTTCGTCCAGGCAGCTGACCTATTTAATTCCTTGTGTCATGGCTCAGTGTTTATGCTTTGGGATACTCCAGTTGCATGGGTAAATTACAGAGGAGGAAGGCTGCTGCAAGCATGCTGCATTAGCGTAATGCAAGGGGGCAGAATCTTGTGTGGTGTGGCTGGAAATAAATTGGTTATAAAAAGAGTTGAGAATGAAAAGAAGGAAGGAAGCAGGAGAGGCATGCAGATGGCTGCTGGAGTTGTGGTGTCACTCCACTTCAGGCAGTAACAAAGTCCCCCTTGTTTTTTAGGTAGCTTTGCAAAGAGGATGTGCTGGTATTGCTCCCTGACACTGGGGGGTTGTTATCAGTGTGTATGATGAGAGACAGCATTCCAGGGAGGGAAAGGACTGTGTAAACTGGTTGTCATCATTCTTTTCTATATTTTTTTTACAGTTGTTTCCTTCAGAGAGATTTTCCTCTTTCCTGTTAGTATGAAAAAATAGAATGGCACCAATTTCATGACCTGCAGTTAGAATTCCTGACCTCTCAGTCAGAAGCTGTGAATCACCTTCTATTTAGTGATAAGCAGGTCATTCAGCCTTGTGGCTTCTGCTCAGAACCTGACCATGAGCTAACTGAAGCCAAGGGGAGTTTCTGCTTTGATTTGGACCTACATAGCTACTTACAGACACGCTGAAAAGATCAGTGTCCTGTGGAAGTATGTAGTCTTCTGTGTTAGCTTTTTCAACTCACTCTTTTCTTCCAGTGAAAATAACTTACAGTTTGGGGCGCGTGGGCATCATTCCAATGGCAAAAGCTGCATTTCTGGGTTTCTTCCACCTTTCTTCCATGAATGGAGTGAGAAAATCCAGAGTGAGAAACTGTACTACAACCAAGGTCTGACTTAGCAAAATACTTAGGCCTCTACTGGTTTGTATTCCGAGGATGCACCTGAAAGAGTGCTTAGGGAAAGCCTGTGCAGTAGCAATTAAAACCAGATACTAAATTGACTTCAACTGTAAATGTCTCTGCCATACTGACTGCCCCAGCACTCAAGTATGGTCTTAAAATTAACTCTATGCTTATGCAACATCCTGAATACAAACACTTTCCTGTGCTGAGACCTCTGTCCTCATTGTGATCAAGTGCTCAGGTCTTGTCAGGCAATATTCTCCCTCAGAAAACAATGAGGGGTTTTACCTCGTGGAGTGCAGAAGCAGGCAGGAGCCAGGACCAGTTGACTTTTTCTCAGCTGGCTGAATTTTTCAATTTTGCAGTGAGAGCAGAGGGAAAGAAACATGAGAATTACTGGATCAGGAAAAACTAAGCTCAAATAGGAGGGTAAGTGGTAAAGGTTTCATTTGTCCTTTGCTGTACATTTCTCTGCCATGAGTGCAAAGGGCTTCCTATTTGGTGCTGTGGGGTGAGAGCCAGAATGTTCAGAACTTTGGCTGAGCTCCTGCTAGCATTCATGCTCTGCTTAGCTCACTTCCAGTGCAAACCATGGCCAGAGATGGTGGTGGTGAGAAAGTCAATGAGTGTGATGGAAACTGAGGAGGAAGAGTTAGCAGAAAACCAAGGGCCTGAATTCAAATGTTGACAAGAACTGGCCATGATCATTCTCTCTCCAGACATTATCAGAAGGATTAGAGTGTGCATTTGTGCAGAACTGGGGCAGCTGAGCCCCACCATGCTAGCAGCTCCTGGCAGAAATAGGGTGGTGAGGCAAGCTGTGCTCTCTTGCACTTTCCACCCATCCCAGGTATGTGTAAGAGCCTCAGCAGCAGGTTAGGCTCTTCTTTGCTTGGAAGCAGGCAGAAGAGCAGAGCTGCAGGACTGAGATTGCAGTGGAACTGCAGTGTGACCACACCAGATCAAAGCTGCAGAGTGCAGCTCAAGAATAAAAGCCTGACCACTGCAAAATCAGAATGTTTCCATTTCAAAGAAGCCTTGCACAGTCTTGTACCAAAAGTTTAGGCTGTCTTACTACTTCTTGCACTTCTTAATTGATGGATGAACTATGGTGTGACTACCATAATCCACAGTCCAAACTGTAGGCAGAGTTCAAGCAGGGATTTGGATAGCTCACAACCTTTAACAGTGACTTGCAAAAGAAAAAAAAAAAGAGAAGTTAGAAGTGTGTTTGCCGAGAACTAAGGTGTACAGAAACTGCCTAAAGGTGTTTTAAGGACATCTCTTCTGACAAACTCCTGTTCAACCCAAATTGGTTACTATTTATAAACACACCATCAAGTGCAGACTCCTGGTACAAATGCCACTCCCTAACAGGAAGGGAGTATCATTCTGTGCATAGGAACAGCACCTTGCTGGCATCTCTTCATGCTACCACAGTCAAGGCAACAAAAAACTCCCAAGGGCTCACTAATCAAGACACTAACCTCCTTTATGCCAAGAATTTGGCCTACCAGTCATGAGAGAATAAAAGGGGTAGTTCTTTTCTCTGTCTCCCACTAAAGAGCTAAGGTGGCAGATCCTTCCTGCTGCTTTTGTTTTGGGTTTAGTACGACTTGCCCTCTCCCTCCAGGCTTTATTTTTAAACAACACAATGGTCCAGTGGATGCTCAGTCACAGTTTGTCTGTACCCTTCAATATTTTCCTCTTAACCTTGAATCTCAATCCATTGGCTGCCTTGAGACCTGACCCACTTTACACAGCATGATACACAGAACCCTTGTTCCCAGGCACTGTCACTGCCCTGAACAGAGTGCAGCACACAGCTTGCACTGCAGCTCTGGCTCTCTGGCTGCCAGTCTGCCCTACAGAATGAAAGCAAGGGGTTAAGTTTTTAAGCTAGTTTTGAAAAATAGGGTGCCACTGTGAGACAGAGTTAAAATGAGAATGAATCCAGACTGCAGTTCTGTAGGATATATTCTACTGCTTTAGGGAATTCTAATTAAGAATATTTAAGCAATGTCATGAAATCTGCTAGATCAGAAACTCAGATTCTCCCTTTGAATGTTTCTCTCCCAAATAACTTAGCACTACAGTAATCATTGTGAACAAAGAAAAAATGCCAGAGCCTAATCAGCAGGCAGCAGGGATGGGTCATGAACACATTTATCTTTCTTCTCACAAGCCTCCTCTGGATAAAGGAAATGCCCTAATACTCAAGGCATCTTGGACACCAGATGGCTGATTATTAGACATTTTATGAACAGGAAGGAAGTAAAGAGAAACAGCCTGAATTTTCATGGTACTGTAGGGACAGGGGAAAGGAAGGCAGAATGAGGACCTAATCAAAACTGACTGACTGGGAAGACACTGATTTCAAAGGACTTTGAGTCGGAAGGAACAAAAGAGCTCTGCTTTTCCTTCTGCAGATTAATTCTCAACTCATCAAGAGCTAGAATGATTGATAGGTGAATAAAGTGTCCTTTCTGTTATCATCACTGTAATCACTTACAGCTGAGCCAATGTTTTCCAAGGGGCAGGCTGGAATTTTTAAATATTCATAATAATGTTGCAAGTTTTCTTTAGACTATCTGCAGGCTTTTCACAGACCTACTCCCCAAGAGCCTGTCTCCACAGAGCAGGAGCAGTCTGGGACACCAGGAGGAACACCAGAATGCATAGGCTAGCAAAATTCCACCTCCTAGGAAGAAACCCATCGGGCAATGCCAATCAGATGCCTTTGAGCTGATATAACTTGGCCCAGCCTGTTTTATAGTGTCTCAGCTTTCAGAAAGCTGTGGAAACCAGCTCCTTCCATTTTAATCTACTGTGGAGCTGCTCTTGCAGCTCCTCTAAAACAGAGACCTTAGTTCATCCACACTCTCCCTGGAGATGACTACATAACTGAGAGCTACAAGACGTGCACCAGAATGCTTAAGGGAAGGAGATTGCATGGCTGTTTCACAAGTGGAAAATGGTAATAGCTCCTCCCAGGTCCCACTGTGCACAGTGGAAGGACACAGCTACATCAGAGGTGCAGGTGGATCTGGTGAAGAATGCAAGTGTTGGATCTAGTGGTCTTTGTGGTCCTGCTCCTCCCACAGAAAGGGGTGTGGATTATCCAGCAGGCCCTGCTGATCCCTGGACAGTCTTCCTGCTAGATGTGATGAGAGACATAATTGCTTGAGAAATGCATGTGGTCACCCCACTTCTGAGGTATTGCATGTAGAGATGTGGAAGAGGGGTTGCAGAACTGGAAATGAGGCCTCTCACAGAACAGGATGAGAACTGGTATTAAGGAGAGGCTGCATCAGGAAAAGTTTGGGTTTTTTACCTTTTGCCAGCAAAACAGGCATTGAGCCAGAGTTTTGCTGACAGATGCATGGCACGCAGGGGTGTGAGAAGCTATTTTCTCTCCCTTTTCTAATCTACATAACTCCATTACCAAAACCATTGCACAGCAGAATGAGGACTCATGTCCCTGCTATAGGTTAGTCACATCAGACAAATCCAAGAGCACAGGGTACAATGGGAACAGCTGATTAACCTGTCAGACTCCTTCTCCTTTATTTAGAACAACAACAAGAAAGGGCTTGGGGGAAGGAAGCTAATAGCTATGTGGGGTAACAGCTCTGAAAAATGTAATGATGGACCTTGAGCCTTTTTTGCCCCAGATGAAAGAGGGGTTGTTGTGATGCAGCTCAGAGCCTGCTAATGACAGAGGTAGCGGCACAAACAACTAAACCCTTCAGCCGCGGTTCAGACTCAGGCTGTAATCTCCTTATGCAATACACTTGACAAAGCTCTCTTGTGGAACATGAGCCTGCTTTTTCCACCACAGCACATACCCTCTCCCTTGTCAGACTGTGGGCTGCTGGGTTTCATGGATTCATTTGTTGATTATTTTTACTAACATTTAACCAAAGAGACTAGTTATTTTGATGCAGATTAAAAACCAAACAAACCAACCCCAAGGAAGCAGTGCTTGCAAGGATGGATGTGCTTGGCTATGTCTGAAGGGAAGAGCAGCAGCTCACCTGCTGCAGTGTTTGGAGAGGTAAAGCTGCCTAATTACTTTTTATTATCCCTGTGTTGTTCTATTAACCAAATATTTGTCTTTTTGCCTCACACACATCTAATGCCAATATACAAATTGCACAAGGGGATTATGCCAGCATGAGTCAATCTTGGGTGTGTTTATCCTCGGAGAGACATAAGCCTCTGTTTCTAGAGGCGGGTGTTTCTTATCCTTGTTAGACCTAGGAATATCTTTTGCCAACAAAATCTGTCACTTTTCACTGCTGGCATGTCTGCTGCTAGAACAAACCCTGCAGGCTGGCAGGCCTCCAGGTGGGGTGGGGGCTAAGTCCCCTCTGACTATCATTATTTAGTATTTACATTACAGCAGAGCTTAGATGCTTCTAGCTGAGATTCAGGCGTTGCTGTGCAAGCGGAGGGTAAATGACACTTCCTGCCCCAAAGAGTTTATAGTCTAAACAAAAGAGACTGGTGATAAATAGCAGAGAAATTGTGGCAGCATTATTGTACCACAGCCAGTGCTTTAGCAAGACTGCACAACCTACGGGATTTTTCTAAAAATAGATGGGTTTTGGTTTATAGACTATTAAATTGTTTATATTCAAGCTTTCTTAAAGCTACAACATTTTTGATTGCGGTAAGAGCTGGAATTCTTGTTACTCACAGGACTTCAGGAGGTGAGGTTTTAGGAGATGAACACGTTGCTCCAATGATCCTCCTTTCAGTCCCAGTTCCAAGTTCTTTTCCGTTGACCTGTCTACAGAAAACATTGAGTGTAGCTACACAGCTGCTTTCTGGTGTCCTCCATTTGTGGACCAAGAAATGTTTCTCTTAGATTGCTCAAGCACAATGTTTTTTTCCCCACCCATGAAAATGATTTTTAAGAACAGCAATGTTTAAATTCCGCATTTCTTCCCCCATTATTCTCAGCATACAATTCAAGTTTCCTGTGTCTAACTGGTGTATACTGCTGTCAAACCTGTGGATTTGCTTCTGACTTTGCCATTTTTAACTGGCATAAGACTCCTATTAAATTCCTACATTTTCTAATGACAGGTGATATAAAAGGAAACAATAAGGAGACAGAAAGCAGTGAGTGTTTCACCTGCCCAAGGTAGGCATGAGGCTTACCAAACAGGCAGCTGAGCAGGAAAGTATCTGTGGAAGGAATGGACCTAGGCTAAAAATTTTCTTAAAGGTGCAGGTCAAATCTTAAGCTGGTATGAACTGGTTTGGCTCAGTTGCAGGCAATGGAGATATTCAAAGTGGGGAAATGGTGAGGATTTGTCCCATGACCATCATCTCACCATCTGCACTTTCTCTGTATATCCTAAAAAGAATATCCAGCAGGAGTTAAGTTTCTCAACTTCACAGCAGACAAGCATACCAGAACTAGTGTGTATTATTGTGCTGTGCTGCAGTGGGAAAGGAATACTCTTAGTGTCTGTGTAGGAGGGAGCCACTGAGGGGAAAATCATCGATAATAAAGGCCTATTCTATCTGAAACACCTAACACTTCAGCTCTTCAGATCCCAACACTGCATTTTGTTGAACCAGGTTTCTATTATCTGTTAAACACATCAAATTGAGTCATTCAGACTCATCATCTAAATTCAGTGTTGTGATAGCTGAAGGAAACTGGGGCAAGCCAGCTAAAAAGGCAATAAAAGCTTTTCATAAAAGCAGCATGTGAAATGTATCAGTGGTTTTCTTTCTTCAGAAAAAAAAGAAAAAGGTCTTGGCTTTTCTCCAGTGAGATTATGTTACTGAGCTGAATACCCTTGATATGGTCTATAGGGCAGGACTTCCTAGAGGTGATTAGCAAGCATAGGACTTTATTCTGGTAGTTAGCTGAGGAAAAATCTTATCCCAGAGAACTTGGTCTGTGCGGACAAGAGATACAAGGGCCAGTGGGGAAGAGAAATCTGTTCAGTTCTTACTTAAGAGGCTTCACCCAAGGAATTTTCTCTGGTACAGTTTAGCCATTCCACATTTTATTGTTTTTTCAAGACTATCATTCTTTTTAGATATGCTGAAAAGGCCACTGTACACTTCACATAGGAATGAAGTACACAATATGTTTGTGGTTCCCCATTCAAGACAAAAATGATTGTTTTCCTCAACAGAATGCAGTTCTTATGTGTGTCCTACCACACATACACTGTCCATTCCAGAGAAAGTCCTAGCAAGTGCATCTATGTATAATATATAGGATGAGAAAGGTTTCTTCCCCAACTCTGTGGGCAGACCAGCTCATTCAGAGTGCTCACACACTCCTTCCAGCATTGCCCAGCCACGGTGTTTCTCTTTTCCAAACCTCTGATGGGTTTATCCCCCTTTTCTTACACACAGCTGTGATTCCAGACAACTTACATTATGACAAACATTACAAAGTTTGTAGTGAATCAGTGACCTGAATTTAGTTGCCAGTTGACACATTTTCCTTCCATTTCTTTCTGTGTCTTTGTTTGCAAGGCAAAGACTGTGAAAAATTCAGAACAGGATCAACATGGCAGAATCTTAAACTGTCTGTACAAGACACTGGAAGTACTGCTCACTAGGCACAAATAATAATGAAACTGGAATCATTTTCATTCCCCCAATTTCGGGCTGCATTCTCCAATACACATTCTCAATACAGACCTCATCTGAAACACAGCATGATCAAGGATTTCAGTAACAACCCTGACATGGATGTGTGGACAGCTGAATAGAATCCATGTCCCATCACAAGAACAGTATATGTAGATGCTCTGTCACAGCTGGCTTTGTGGGTCTGGAAAAAGTATACACTCCCTGCCAAATCTTGCTGGTCTCATCCATGAAATCACAAAAATTACACTTCCTCCCCACCCTGGTGTTCACAAACGTCTGCCACTGGTACCTCAGCATCACATCTGTCCAGTGGTCACCCTGGATGACGCAGGCTGCAACTCTGTGGGACACCCAAGGGTGCAGCCCTGTGTTAACACAGCTCTGGTTCATCTCGGTGTGAGATAATGGTTGTGTGTGGCTCTTCCAGCCTTGCTGCTGGAGTTGGAATGAGAGCAGCTTCCTCGGGTGTAATCTGCTTGCACAGAAGATGCCCCATTTCTCCTGTGAACAGGACAAGCTCAGGGAGCAGTGCTGAGCAGGGCCACGAATGCATGGTGCTTAGGGAGTGTTTAGTCAGCACATTTTTCCATGCAGGCCCGCAGGGCAGTCTTGTGTGCTGGGACTGGAATGCTGCCCACTTATGGTAGCCAGCTAATGAGGCTGACACTCCCAACGCTGTACACAAACACTTCCAGAGAATGCCAAGTATCTTGTGATGCACAGCCCACAATTTTCCTAGTTTGCTTTCTTATGCAACACACTCAGTTTCTAGTCTATTAGCAAATGGTTGTTCTCTGGTGGGTATATGGAGAATGTTTGCAAGAATAATATCCCTGTTAACAACATCTCCCAGTTCCACAGGCACCTATATTGGAGGATTTCAGTCTGTCAGAGCTCTACAAACTAAAATTTCCAGTGCTAAACTTCCAGTGCTCCTAAGAGGAGACGGCATAGATCAAGACTTTTTCACAAGGTCAGAAATATGGAGGTAATAAGCATAATAAATTACTTTCCCAAAACCACAGGACTCATCAGATGGCAAACTAATTAAAGCCTAATCCAGCAAAGCCCTTAGTGCGTATGAAATTTACAGCATGTGAATAATGACAATGTAATCAAACACTTAACCTGACCCACATTCTTAAGAAAATTACTGAACAGCATATGCCACACTACTTGATGCAAACATACACAAGCTAATGTGGATACCAGCATCCATCTAACCACGAGAAAAACAGCTCAGTGTCAGCTGCTCTGCCCTGCTCCACTGCCTCGTGTCCTATATTCCTATTGTTTCCTTTTTTTTATCATTTAATAAAACTCTCTTCTGTATTGCCACATGTGGCTCGTCATTTTAGCTTTAAAAACTTGCTGTCAATCTAGTTCAAATTAGGGAGGTTGTCTTCTGTCAGCAGGATGCAACCAAATTGCCTTTCTGGATCCCTCATGTCAGATGAACAGTCCTAATTCTTCTAATAATTGGGAGATGTATGTTTCCTGCACTGACATGTCAGTTCTGTGCAAGTCCATCAGACATTTAGGATACGCAACCAAATGCACCTGTAATGCAGTTCCCTGTATAATTTTTCTAGCATTCCCACTGTGAAAGCTGAAACCACAGTGGTTCCACAAGGCCTTAATAAAGTTCCCTCCTACTCATGCTATGATATGAATGAACCCACATGACTGTTGCACTTACGTGTTTATATTCACTAAAAGATGTTTATAATAATGCCCACTTCATGTACTAGCACTGCACTTATTCTTTACTAGGTAAATGTTCATGTCAAATAAAATATGTCCCTGATCAATTTATAGAACATCTGGGAAAGGCTATTTTAGGAAAAGTCTCTATGGCCTTAGTAAGTGACTTGCTTATAACCAACACTTGGTTTGTGCTGCTGTACTGGCACAGACCTTATGAGTGCTGGTGAAATCCAGCCTCCAGCCCCAATGGCTCTGGCTGTGCCATGGCCTCAGCAGACCACCCCACCCAGAAACACATGTGGGGCTTCTGTGGGATGGCACTGAGCAGTCAAATGCCAATTTGATGCTGGTTTTAACCTCTGGACCATCAGGTCCTCGTGGGAGACAGACAGGCAGTCTCATCAGGTGCTGTGCCCTGTGCCCCTTCCAGTGCTAAGGGGCATGAGGGGCCTGGCTGGAGCCCTTGGCACCCACCAGCAAGGTCCTCACACCTTTGGGTGGCTTGGCCAGGCCCAGTGCTGCCCCTGACCCTTTCTCCTTCAGTGGACCAGCACCGTGGGCTTCTCTAGGGCCAGCTGCGAGTCCTTACATACCTGTGGGAAGGCTGAGAGGGCGGCAAGGGGCTGAGAGCAGCGCAGAACTGAGGCTGTGGAATGAACTGCTGACGGGCTGACGTGAGCACTGAGAGTCTGAGGCGGGCATTGAGGGGCAAAGGGAGTCGCTGAGGGGGCTAAGGCAGGGGTCAAGGGGGCACTGAGGGGCTGAGACGGGAAGCTGAGGGTGTTGAAGGGAGCTGCTGAGGAGCTAAGGAGGTAACCACTGCGGGGCTGAAGGCGGGAACCCTTGAGGGGCTGAAGGCGGGAACCGCTAAGGCGGCACTGAGGGGCTGAGCCGGGCTCCGGCTGCGCCCGCGGTGCCTCGCCGTCGTGCATGTTAATGCGCGGTAATTGCCCAGAGAGGAGAGGAGAGGCGAGGCGAGGCGAGGCGGGGCGGAGCGAACCGCCGGCTGCCCGCCTTCCCTCCTTTCCTCCCTCCGTGCTGCTCCCCCTCCTGCCGCCGCCGNCCTGTCCCCGCAGCAAGGGGTCGGTCCCCTCCCTGTCTCGGCCGTGGGGCCAGTCTGGCCGTGGGAGTCCTTCCCCAGCCCTCTGCCGCCAAACAGGCGTCCCGCCGAGCGTGGTGCTGCAGGAGAGGCGAGGGCGGCGGAGGACAGGTGCGGGACAGCCCCGGGGGAGCCGCGACCAGGGCTGTCAGGAGGGTTCGCGGGCAGAGGGAACTGCGTCTGGTCCTGCCCTCTGCCCCCCGCCCCACTGCGCGGCCCTGGGGCCTGTGGCTGGGCTCCGGTGAGCCTGTGAAGGGAGATGCGGTGTAAGGTGGTGACCAGAGGTGACTTGAGGCTCCCTAGCAGAAGGTGTGTTTCCACATTGCGTGCCCGGGAAGCTGGATAGACTCACCATTTTCCTCAGTGCTTTGGTGTTTGCCTCTGATGGTTCTTGCTGTCTGCTCCAGGGCTGTCTCTGTCCCTGGCTCAGTTTCACTGATCTGATCTGATCCTCCTTTTCACTCCGTTGGTGTGGCTGACAGAGAGCATCAGGGTCCAGGTTGAAGAGATGTTTTGCTGTTTAGAAAGATTGTGTGAAACTCTTCAAGTACAAACCGTGCTGTTGTGATGCTTTCAAAGAAAGGCTGAATCTGTACAGGAGTCCACATAAGTATTTGGAAAGGGAATGTAGATTTATTTTTGCGTAGTTCATTTGAGATACTTAAATAGCATTTCCTTTTTCCTTATGTGCAGGTAGTGTTGATCTAAACAGAGTAAACAATCCCCCCCTGCCCCCTTCTTTGATAGAAGTTTCATGTTAAGGGCTGTTGGTCCTTTTTCTCTGGTCTGCTACTGGAGGCTGTGGAGCTGGAGAATTAGGCCTTAAGGGAGAAGGATCATTATAACAGTGTAACTGCAATAAACATAGATGCTGCAAAATCCATCACATGAGAAATGAAGGTTAGGGAAATATAATGTGCAACAATAGGTGGTAGGTAGCTTTTAGTACAGTCTCTTGGAAATCTATTGTTCTTCCTTTTTTCTTCCTCTGCCTTTTTTACTTCTTTTTTGTTTGTTTTCTTTTGCAGGGTATTTTGTTTTTTTTAGATTTGTAGCACTTTTTCCTCCTGCCACCTTCAAATATCAATCAAAAGGCTATTCTTTATAAAACAATATTTGTGTAGGTTTTTGGCAACCATACTGACAACCTTTTCAGTGCTCATTGTCAATCAACATCATTTCAGAAAATGCTCATTGGTATTTTGCTGGTGGACCTGTTCTGAAAGGAAACCTTTATTCTCAAAAGATAAAGGCCTGCTATCATCTTCAGGTTCTTAAAGCAATGAAAGCTGTTTCTAGTGATAGTTGTCAGATGTGGGCATGTGCTTCTCTTAAATATTTATCTGCTTAAACAAATGGTGTCACATCCACTGATGATAATTAAGATTTATGATCAGAAAAAAAATCTTGGCTGAAGAAATTCCCATTGATACATGGTCCATTATATGATTTCCATGGGAATTCAGCCAGGACCTCTGCCAACATGTGAAGCCACGAGCATGGATATAGACTGTGTGCCCTTTGCTCTGTTCAGTTGCCTGTCCCAAAATACATGTTGTCAAGCAGAGCACCAGTCTTGTGCTTCACTCTCTGTGCCAGTGTGTGGTGGATTTGTCTACAGAGGCAGGGCTGAGAAACAGGCTGTGGGAGATCATGGTCTAGGGTTACTTCCTTAAATTGTAGTTTCCCACAGTGCACTGGGGGTAGTGGGCTGCAGGGTTGTCCTCAGGACCAGGTGGCCTTGCTGGTGGCATTAATGTGTGCTGTCATTCCTGTGCCTTGGTTAATGTGTTAGAAACACATTTGCCTATTGGATCCCATCAGCAGGGACAGGTGCTCTGACCTTGCTGAGAGCCAGCCATGCTGATGGATTGGCTATGCTGCACAGCTCCCCGTGGGCTGTAGGCAGCTCCTCAAGAGTCAGTAGTTTAACCAGAAGCTCAGAGATCCCCAGTGCATGCTGTGGCTTTCTGGATGGTGATTAGTGACTACAAGCAGTGTGGCTGCTGGGTCTGCAAGACTTGTTTGCACTTTGGTTTTGAATCTGCATGTGTCTTCTGTTCTTGTGCAGAGACTTTTCAATGGAAAAAGAACTATGGAAACTTAGCTGCATCAGTATTACTGGTAAATTGTGTAGCAAAGCCACAAGGAAATGATAAAACATGAGATAGATAAAAGCAGCAAACTGGAGGCAGGAAGTACTAGTTTGGGAAAGGAGGGCACTTCACTCTGGAAGTTGAGGAATTAACTCTGAGGCCGAATGCAAGACTGCACATGTGTGATTTGATGACAGTCCTATACAGCAAGTCAAAAATCAGTTTATTGATTTCACTTTTTGCTTTTATTCAGAGGGACAAAAAGGCAGGGGAGCTTCAATAACACGATTTGCTCATACATCTCT
Organism: Bucco capensis; assembly: GCA_013396975.1. Taxonomy (NCBI): domain Eukaryota; kingdom Metazoa; phylum Chordata; class Aves; order Piciformes; family Bucconidae; genus Bucco; species Bucco capensis. Next base: position 397,756 of record VWZO01000520.1, on the reverse strand, counting down.
GAAAGTTCTGTAATGTCTACTTGTGATGGCAAAACTGTGAACTTAACAGAAGAGATCTCTTCTTGAATACAATCTGCTCTGTCAGTGAACCTCAGGCATTCAGACCACCCGTGGATGGGGGTGAATGCTCTCAGGTGGAGGTGGCTGGCTGAACTCTATACCAGCACAGGTCAAACAACAGTCCATGCTCATTGCCATTGCCAATCCCAAGGTTAGCACAGCCCTGAAGTGAAGTTCTGAAAGTAGTTGTAATGTGAATGGAATCAATAGCTTAAAATACCAGTGCTTCCCTGTGTGCCTGTTCACAGCTGAGATAGCTGTCACGTATAGCACGTGACTCATAACGTGTGTGTTTCAGAGTTAAGAACATCAACCTAACCAGAGATATTTGGTTATGTCCTCAGTTTACTGGAATTCTTTTCAGTCCTTCCTCATTCCTCTTGTGTATAAGGTCTGCTCAAAATAAAGCACATGGTAGATAAGGATTTCAAACTGGGACCTTGACAGGTAAAGATAAGCACTCATGGTAGCTCAAATGAGTGCAGGGAGAACTTTCTGTAGTGCAGAAAGAAGAGGCAAAAGAAAGGGCCGTGGGAATTGCTTGCAAATAGTGTGTGGAGTGTACATGTGTTACATGAGCTGACCCTTTTTCACATGTAGGAGGGCTGTTTCTTAGAAGGGCAGGGACTTTCCCTCTAGTGGAAAGTAGAATGTGTTAGTTTGGTTATTAGCAGAGCAGGTCTTGTATTTTTTTTCTTCTTAATGATATGTTTTGCCAAATAAGTGCTTGAGTGTTTTACCCAGCACTTTGGTATATGGTTTGCTTTCAGTTCTGTCCTAGTAGGTTTACTCACTTCTCAAGTCAACTACAAAACTGAAATGGAAAAGAATGGTAATTTTAACCTGTCTAAGACAGCAAAAAAGTCTTGTCATGTGGTGAGCATCCAGTGCTGCTTCAAGCATCCTTGGGCAGAAACAACTCTGTCAGTCCTTAACTTTGTCCTAAACTAATCCCTTCCATGACTCCTAAATTGTTTTGCAAAGTTAGAAGCATGTTATTTTTAGCTGTATTTCTTTGTAATATCAGTATTTTTCTGGATTCATTTCTCTGGCTAGGAAGCTGATAATGGGACTAGACTTGGCGTCTGTAGTGAAGCAGATGAAACTTCTAACTGCTGCTCAAGCCAGTCTGGAGGTGAGGAGGAGAATAGAGTCCTGTGTGCTAGCTGCAGGGGAGGTTCCTGTGGTTTCTCAGTCTCTTCTGCTGGGTTTGGTGAACTGTGGGAATTACCAGACTAAGTGGGATATCATCTTCCTCCCCTTTTAACTGCAGCAAAGATGAGGCAGGACCATGCTGGACTGAGACCTATAGTGTATTTAGATTCCAGATGTATTTTTTTTTCTCCATTGGTTCTTGCATCATAAGAGCTAAATGCAGTGTTCCAGGCATGGAAGCTGCTTCCAAACTGGTTATGGTGGGAGTGTCAGGGTGGAGCAGTAGCAGGCATTGCTAAGATCTGCCTGTTCTTTAAGAAAAACTGTCCTCATTGCTCTTTGGCTGGACTTGTGTGACAGAGACACTCTTGGCCCTGTGTGCATAGATCACTTTGACTTCTTCCTCAGGAGTGTCTTCTGTTCAGCACCTCCAGAAAATAGAACACCAGATCAGAAAGGCTGACTCTAGCTCTGCCTTGTCTCAGTCAGTCTGCTACTCCATAAATCAGTTCTTCATATTGGCTGAATGATACCTGTGGATTAAATATGTTTGAACTTGCTTTGGCATTATCTCAATCCATTTGGCAATTTGGCCACGAGAGGCTTATCTATTCCCAAGCAATCTCTAAGCAGAAGCAAATGCTCTGAAAACGAGAGGGAGACATGAGAGGAGAGGAAGAGGAATCGTAATCATCCCAGCTTGTAGACTGGAAGCTGGGCATGTGGTATGCATAAGGAAGGGAAGATTGTGTGTTTGTAAATTGGAAGTGGTGGGAGTAGTGAATGTTTCAGGCCAAACTGCAACCTGTAGCCACATGTTTAAGAGCTTTGTTCAGCTGAAAAGACTTCCTTTCCCAGCAGGTCTTATGTAAGAGAAGAAGAAGGTCTCTTACTTCATCTTGACTTTATGCATATATGCAACAGATCTGTTTTTCTTAAAAGTGTCTTCTTTTTTTGTAGGCTTCTTTCTTCTTCAGTTTGTGCCCTAGTTTGTATATAGTCTCTATATACTTCTCACCTTGGGTTGGGCTCTTCAGTGCCTAGATTGGGAAGCAAGAAAGGAAGTACCAGAGTAGGGCTTTGTGCTGCATTTCTCTAAGACTACTTGAATGATGTTAAACCAGAGTTATTCCTGCTTATCTTCACGCAGAGTCAGCTGGGAGACCCTTTTTGGCAACTGAACTCCACTAGAGAAGTTCAGCAGAGCCTGGAGCTGAGACCTGTGTACGTACGTGCCTACACACACTGACGGGAACCCACAGCCTGGCGTGCCAGACAAGCCTCAGTTGCCACATATGGTTTCTGATGTTTATTGCATGATCAGAATGGAGCTGATGGGTGAAGTAGCCCAACTTGAACCTCAGCTGTAGCTAGCTAAACTTGTGGATGTCACCCAGCTTGCACAGATAGCACCTGAGCAGAACTTGGTCTGCTACTCAAGTTCAAGTGGTAGCTATTAACTGCATTTCACACAGGGAAAACCCCAATTAGTGTTCCAGCTGCATACTAGTGACAGATATACAGTGTGAGTCAGCATGGTGGTACATGCGTTCATCACCTGGTTTTGTTCATAAGTAGAAACACTTAACAAAAGTCATGTGACACCAAATTATTTAGGGAATAGTTATGCATCAGATGATATTTTCAGGATAGACCATGTGCTCTTTCAGATCCTTGAGGAAGTTTTTTCTGTTGGAAGGAAAATTGTAATGAAAGCAAGCCTGGCTATCACTGATTTGGAGGTTGGAGTATGTATTGGCTAGATTACTGTTGTGGTGAAAGGCAAAGAGTGATGTATAGATAACCACCCAGAGATACTGACTCAAACATCAGTTGGAGGCTTCCCTCCCTGCTCATTTCTCATTCCCATGGAGTAATCCCACACAGTCAACACTACCAGCAGCACAAAGTTGCCATAGCTAGCAAATGGGGGGAACAGAGCTCTTTGAGTCTGGAAACACACCTGTTCCAAAAGTAATGGGTAGTTCTTCCAAGGCATAACTTGTGAGCAGTTGGGAGTGCAACCATCGTGGACACTCTTGCTTCTTGGTGGGAGCCTGAACCTAGTCAGAAACTAGCTTGACATGATTAAGAAACAGTTTGGCCATCTGGCTTAGATTTGACTGCAGCTATTCCTTACTGGCATAGCTTGGGTGAGGGCAGGTGGTGAGTTACAGTTCATGTCCCCAGAATTTATCAGGATATTTGCTGGTGTAACTTAGAACAGTTGTGATGAAGCTGCTTTGTGCCTGTTTAGCTGCTCGCTCTCTGCTGTCAGGGTTCTGCAGGCAGAACTCTACCTCTGTCTTGCTTTTGATACTTTTAAATTTGGCTTTAAAGCTCTGCTTTCTCTCAGGAATGTATTCTGAAGTGAAGAGAGGGCAGGTCTTTGTCATTCCTTTTCTGCCTAGAGAGGAAATCTAATTTGTACTTTGTGCATCTTGGGGAAGCAGAGTCACAGGACACTTAATCAGTAGAATAAGGAATCGTGCTTTGATCAGGGCCTACAGAGTGCCTCTGATAAGATGATTATTAGTTATCCCAAATGGAAGAGCCCTAATAGCAGAAGCTGTGGAATCTGCTTTAGAGCAGTAATTAACATGGCACTGAGGAATCTTGCTGGGATGCAGCAGATCCAGGCTCTGATCTGGTCTGATGCTGCCAGAACAGGTAATTAATTGACCACAATTTGCAGAATGCAGTCGGGAGCCTTGGGAAATCTTCAGAAGCCTTTTGTGAGTAAGTTTACCAGGGCCTGCAAGCACTTTCCTGCCCAGTTCTACTCTACTTATGTGCTTCTAAAACATGGGTTTGTTGATTTATCAAGGAACTTTCACTTTTGTTTGAAGCAGTCTAAATTTAGAAAGGAACTCTTGAGCGTCTCCTTGCTGCTGTGTGGGAGGGCTATTGTTGAGGCTTGCAGATTCCACTGTCAGGTTTTATTTTTAGTTATTAATGCTGCTGAATAAACTGGAAGGAAGAAATAATTAGTATGTTTTACAGATTAAGAACTTCAACCAGGCATCACCACTAACAGATATTAGACAGGAGAGATGAAAGGATCTGTCAGTAAGTACAGTTAATGGAAGATGTGTATCAGTGACCCTTAGGCTGCCTGTAGTGCTCTAGGAGAACCTTTCCATGCCTCTTTCCCTATCCATCCTTAAACATGGAGAATTTTTAGGAAGTTTCTGTCTTGCAGAGCAGTGTTTTCTTTATTTTTTACTCTTTGAGTAAGCTAGAGGACTAACTCCTGCTTTAGAATACAGTTGCATAGCTCCATTGAAATAAGCAGAAGCAGTAAGATTCTGTGGTTTAAAGGTTCCCAACTTTATTAGATGTCTTCCTCTTACAAACTGTTCTTCATCTGCCTAGCAAAACAGTTCAGTTTACAGACCCTCTGTCTTTCTGACCAAAATGGAAACTTTACACAGAGTAAAACATCTCTTATGAAGATTTCTAACTCTCCCACAATTTCTATAGAGGCAGTTCTGAGTGCCTCAGATCAGCACCTGCTAATAGTATCAAACTCTTAGTGTGGATCAGATGCACTATTTCCCCCCCACCTCATTTTAGTTAGTTCTGGAAGCTGTGCCCTTGTCTATACTCCCTTGTTTTAAGGAAACGGGTGACTAAAATACACAGGTATTGTTACTAGGAGACTGATCTGTTTGGGTAGATTTGCATTGGCCTTCAGCCTGCTCCCTTTGGAAAGAAGAAAGGTTTCTGTTTTTTCTCTTTTTCCATTGAAACACAAGGGTGTCTGAGAGCTCTGGAAGAGGAAGGAGGTCAGAGTGCTGAAGTAAACCAAGGTGAACACAAACACCAAAGAGTCTTAGCATTTGCAAACAACTAAGCTGGGAGAAATCTCAGACCAGATATCAAAGAACTTGTCAACTCCATTTGGATTAAGCCAGGATATTATGTGTGTTAAAACTGGTTTGGTCTTGCTTTGTGGGTCAAGCATAATATTTGTAGAATCACTGTCTGACTACTGCCTGCCTGGTTTAAGCACTGTTGTATGGGTAGCATTCTGTATGGGTATAATGAGGCAGAGTTCCTGTAGGACACCTCTCAGTATGCCCTGAATTCCTGGGCCATCTGCAGTGACTTAAGTGGAGTCTGTGGAAACAAAGGTTTGGAGGGAGAAAGGAGAGCTGCTGTAAGGCCAGGTCCTTAGCTACTGCACTGACACACTGGCTGGATTTGTGCTGAGACCACATTTGTAAGAAATACAATCTTATTTTTGGGAAGATGTTTTCTATGATGATGTTGAACGCAGTAATTACCTATTTGCATCTAGCTAAATAGGCCTCATCAGTTGTCATCTGCCAATCTATGAGTGGAGGTGTAGCCAACTTAGCAGGAGCTAGCTGAATAGTTCTGTTAGAGTGACACTAATATTTAGTTTTTGATTCTTATGGAAACTAAATCTACACCACCATTCTGCTGCCAAGGCATGCTGCAGTTCCACTCATGTGTTCTTTCCTCATATTTTTTTCAAGTGTGTTACTCAAATTGCCTCCATTGCCAAGAATAACTAATCTATGGTCTAAGGCAAAGAGCTTTGAAGTTAATGGACACCTCACAACATGAGACTTCCAGCTGAAGTGTCTGTTCCTTAATGGGTGAGAAATGAGTGCTTTGGCAGCAGCAGTGCAGTGGTGATGCAGCACTTCTCTTAGCTGAAGTCCGTGGTAGTGTTACAGTGCACTTTGCAGCTCCTCTCTGTAGTCCAGTCAAGCTGCCTTTGCTGTGCTCTTTAATGAGAGGGCAGATCCTGCCTGTAAGATTGTACAGACAGATTTTTCGGTGTCCCTTTGAACAGTTGTGCCAAGAAGGGTGACTTGAGGGAGATTTAACATCTGGCTTTGAGGCACCCAGTTTTTTGTGACAGCGGAGGGGGAGGAATGCAGAGCTGACAACTGCAAGATGTTCCTTCTTAAAGCCACATACAGACATTCCTTTGATTGTTGTTGTGGTAGTCAGCTGTCAGATGCAGTGGAGCAGCTAGGAGCTGTTTGGAAAGGTGGGGTGAGGAAGGCTGAGGAGAGGAAGCGCCAAGCAGTGCTGGTGACTGAGGTGTCTCTGTGGCAGCATGCCTGATTCTGCAGGAATTGAGCAGTAGGAGCTCAGCAACATGCTGACCACGCATTGCTGTGGCTGCTCTTGCCCAGAGTTCACAGTTAACATACTGCTGGTGGACAGCTCTGTGGGAAGAGAAGGGTCGTAAAATGCCTGTTACCTGTCTAGCTCCAGAGGACAGGTTTTCTTAACCCCTCACCTCGCTGAGTTTAACATCTGATTAAGGCAGCTGAAGTTCTGACCAGAATGTTGTCTCTTCCTTGCAGAGGTAAAGCCAGACCCCTTTCCAGATAGACTGGAAGTGCCTGTGATGTGGGAGTGTGAACTCTGTGGCAACAGAGACCTCCTAACTGCCTGAGGCACATTTCAGGGCATCTTTCTCTTTGCTAGAGACTACTACTGTATTTCAGAAGAGCTTTGAGCAGGCTTCTGGGGAGTCTTCATTGTGGTAACTTAGCCAGGACTAGCTATATCCTTCCACCAGACTTAACCTGCATCCTCTTTCCAATTCTCTTAATGCAAAATGCTTCTGGTTCTTAATCTTTCCATAGGCAGGGCTCCACTATGTACCTCCAGCTGAGTGAGTCCTGCATCATAGCCCTTGACTGTCTGCACCTTGCAGTGTGCTCCCAGTTGCTCAGTGTTCTGCCCAGTTACAAGGCTCTGTCCTGTGCTTCAAGCATCGCCTCTCTGAGGCCTCACAGCGATAGCCTGACGCAGCAATTTTGCACAGTTCTGGCTTGATCTTTCCTGCAGCTGTAAAACCAAAGTGCAGGAGGGAAAGGGAAATACATGAGGAAATGCATGGTCTATCCCTGCCTCTCCCTTTCACTCCTTATGGATCTTCTACATAAACAGGCTGGCTCAGCCTTTCTGTCTTCCTGTACTCCTAACAAGAGGAGCCTGGTGTGAGGTCTCTTCCATAGCAGGCATGGCCCCTTTATACTGCAAAGAATAAAGTCTCCACATTCAGATTGTATTTTTCAGGGTAGGTTAGCAGCATGATCTTTGTCAGCTTTCCTGACAAAGCCTCAGTGGTGTGGGAACAGTGTCAGCAAGCTCTGCAAGTCTCTGCATTGCTAGAATTCTTTAGAGTTCTGCTAAATAGTGAGACTTCAGCCCCTTAATGTAAGTAGCTGAGACTCTGAGATTTATCTGGCCTCAAAATTTGGGGCAGAGGACATGGGGAAAATTGGAAGCATCACCTGTTTGGCCTCTTGTAATCTGAGGATCACAGTACCCCTGCCATGGCAGTTGCATGTGCAGCAGCTAACTCCCAAGTGAATGGCTGGAAAAATCTTTCCTTAATGACTGTTGTTCACTTGAAGGACTGTCTTCCACATCTGTCTAGAAATGGGTACCTGCCAAATTTTGATTTTAGTATCTTTTAATGCTGCTTTCATTTCCATTTTTGTTTATGCTTTTGCTGTTGGGGAATGGGGAAGGTAGTTAGCAATATCCTCAAATAAACCTATTTCCAGGTGCTGGCAAATTGGTCTGTAAATACACATTTGTGGCTGAGAGCTGTCATGAACTCTGTAGGAGGAAGGGGTGATTTATTTTGGGTATTGCATCCTCTGATGTGGGCTTATATGGGCAAGAGCAATTCTTCTGTCTGCAGTGCAAACGTTTTTAAAGGTTGAGAATTATATGGGAGCAGTTTCCACTCAATTTTCCCTACTGAGACCAATCCCTATGTTTACCTGAACTTAGTTCTGCTGCTCAAAAGATCAGCTCAATTTTACTGTGCCCAGTGATACAGGAACCCAGCCTGGATGTGGATCAATTTATCCCAGCCACAAATAAGCCTGACTTCTAGGCCAGGGTATTTATCTCTTCTGAAACTCCACAGCATGTCTGCTGCTGCCTGGCTGTCCAAGTTTGACCTACTTGTGGGATGGGATTTAGGGCCTGCATTGTGACATTCTGTTAGGGCAGTCTCCCGTGGTCTGTGACATGCTGCAGCCTGTGTTTGTTAAGGGTATAACATCTCTCCTCTTTAGTGACAGTCAAGAGACCTAAGAAGTAAAACTCATGCAGACATGAGAAGGAGACACAGATGTTTAAGAGATGAGCCTTGGTTCTACCCTGGGCTGCCCTTCAGCTGATGGAAAAGAAATGCCTTATTTTGTGGGTCTGCCTTACTGGAAGCAGACAGAGGTGCTGAAGCAGCATGCCTCTGGCTCATCCCCTTCTTAGGAATAGTCCTTCATTTTACAGAGTACAAAAGTCTTTTCTTCATTAAGTTCTTAGTTCTCAAGCAGAACCTTGAATTGGGTGATACACGTTTGAACTTTGGGGCTACTGTAGATTTATACTTAACTCCCTGATGTTATGCTTATGTACATCTCTCTTAGGTGTGAGGTAAGAAGTAGCTCTTTTCTTAATCAAAGGTTGAAAGATAGGGAGAACATCTGCTTTGAGCTGTGTTCCTTTATCTTAAAGCACGTATGATTTGTGGCAAGATAGCCATTATGTTCCTGTAAAGTATTTTCCAACTATTGTTTAATCCACAAGACATGTTTTTCACAGTACAGCAGATACACAGCTTTAAAACTAATGGCCTTGCAAAGTTTTATAGTGTTGGCTTCCAAGTCCTGTCCTCATTAATGTCTTGATTGCTACCAACAGTCCTCTCTGCAGCCTTTCTAAAGAAGCCTGCCAGTTCTGTGACTCATGCAGTTCCTAACTTTGTCTGCTGCTCATCAGTAAAAGATATAGTAAATGCTTTCTAACCTGGTTGGCTAAGAGATTAGGTACAGGTGCCCAAATGCCACTCATGAGGACAGCCAGCACTCTTGCTGTCACTTCAAATGCCCAAAAGCAGAATGAAGGAACAACCTCCAGAACAGCCAGCATTAGACAGGTGGAGATCACCACAACTCAATACAGATAAAGGTACCTTCTTCTCAATTATTTTTTCATGTTCTGATGAGCTTCTGCTTGCCATCTGCCCTTTATACAGTCATCATATTGTTATCTGTTCCTTCAGAGACAATTTAATTAGATCTTCTTTCAGTAGGTTTTAATCAAGTGTTATGGAGTTGCTGGTAAATTATTTACAGCCATATCACTTGATGGAACACTTGGTCTGCTAAAGGTATCACATAAGGGACTTATCTGCAGCAAAGTGTACAGCTGGCTTTAACTTAGCACCCCACTGGTGTTCCTTGGGGTTATCCAATGTGTTGGGTTATGTGAGCCCACCTTCCTTTACAATAGTAGAAGCTGAATGTGACTGTGCTGAAAACAAAGGAGTTAAAGCAGTTTAAAACTAGGGTAAGAGCTGAATTTAGCTCTGGTCTCTGCTGGCTCAGTTCTTTTATAAGTGCCTTTCAAGGTTGAATACCTTAAACAGTGTGGCCTTGACCCTCACTTGAAGCTCCAGCTCTTTAAACAGAAGTGCTGTTTCAGACTTGGTCTGATGTAAAGTAAATGGGTTGTTGGTTTTTTTTTGAGCAGGCAAGGTAGTGAAAACCAACACTCAAACAGCAAAGATAGTAAACAGAGAAAGTGGATGAGTACAGAAGGATTCTTTCTGTCGTATTTCACCTGTCAAAATTGTACAGCCATAGGATATCCCATCTTCTTTGGTCTTGCTGGATGCTTGTTTCAGCAACATTGCTTTTCCCAGTTCGGCTCCTGTTCTTTGTGAGGGAGCCCCAGCATGGGAGGATACCTGCCTGCCTCCACCCAAGTGTACCTGGAAGGTTATGGCAATAACCAGCTTCCGTTCATGGTTTGCATAGTCTCTGAAGGAAAATGAAGTTTGGAAATCTATAATCAGTGTTACAGAATCATGGAAACCTTATTCCAGGGTATTTATTATGCTTATTTAGTATTTACAATGAGCATAAGCTTGGATGTGGTTTTTAACCCTTCGTGTGCAGGCACTGAGCTGCAGCTCAGGTTCCATTCATTATTGGAAATTACTAAGTACTTTTCAGTATGAGTTTGTCTTTCTTGCTTCTGTCAAATTCTTCCAATCTAGGAGTTAAAACAATTGCTACCAATGATGTAAATAATATTGACTGTATAAAGCTTTCATTTCTTCACACCTAGCTTTAAAATCTCTGCCACTTAAATGATCACAGGAATGCTTTGAAGTCCAATTCCTCTTAAGCTCTTTCTCTGTGTTTTTAAGAGCTTGAACCTTTTTCTGAGGCTGATAATGAACTATTAGTATAGTGAGGAATGGAGAATAGCTGTAAGAAAGTGACTGCCATTCTTTCAGTGGATGAGTGCAGATATTTGACTTTAGGAAATGATAATTCAGGGAGATCCTGGAAGCCCCCCAAGGGACCAATAGACAATTTAGCAAGTCATTGTATCTCCTTGGAGATCATCATTTGTCATGAGCCTTTAGTGAAGGGAAAGACTCATTTACAATCTTACTGTGTAGATATACTGGATGTCTCAGCATGTTTTGAACAGTTCCTCAGAAAGAACAATTGGGATGAGAAGTTGTGTACTCTGCAATAAGAGGAAGGACTGCCTATACTCAGCTCATGATCTTTTATCCTTCCTCATTCTCCAGAATGACCAATGACAAGGGAGACTTTAATGTTCTTAAGTGAAAGCTGAGCACATTAGTGTCTCAGTTGAAAAGAACTGAAACAACCTACCTATTCCAGAGAGCATTCCTACTAGCCACAGTCTTTCTAACCTCTCTGGGCAAGTAGCTAGAGCAGACACCTTTGAGAGAAAGTGCTTGTAGTCCTGATGTTGCTTAGTGTTTGGGAGACAGGACAGTGTGGAAGTTGGGATAAGAAGGGACTTGACTGCACCTTTATTGCACTGTAATTCTTGCATTGGAATGGCCATTACAAATGGCATGGCTGAGACAAATGGAGCCTTAGCTTGCTTATCTGGATTGGATATCTGAAGCATGCTCCTGACAGGTTATCTGCTAGTCTGCAGGTTCAAACTCAAGTGAAACTATATAGTAGTTGGCTTTATAGCTTGATCCCTTTCCTTTCAGCTGCTGTGTAACCTGAAAGATTTTCCTTTCTCTTTCTTCTATTGCTGAGTTTGTTGGTTTTATATGTGTCATCACTGGTCTGAAGCTTTGTGCAGCTGCTAGAAGAGTAGCAGCAGAAGGCAGGTTGCTCCCTATCACTGAAAGAGTGTTCCCCTCCCCCAGACTTGGCTGTTATTTGTGCAACATGATCTGACAGAGAGTGGCTGGGAGCCGATGGTCCAGAGTTCATTTCCAGTTATTATTGTAGTAGAGAGTCACTCTGGTTAGAGGTACTCATTTCCAGCACAGAACATATACCCTTTGAAAGCATAAACAAACTCTAGCTCATTTTTACTCAGCTTCATACACAAGTGTTTCTGCTAAACAGGAAAAGCAAGCTGGAGATGAAGCACTGCAAGAAGCTGCTTCAACAGTCATCCATAATAAGCAAATGTCCCTTCCAGTAGAAGAGATATACAAGGAGGACTGAGCTCTAAAACAGCAGTGGAAGCTTCCCTTTTTAGTCTCTAGAGATGTACTGAGTAGAGTTCTTTGCTTTTCCTCAGTAGTGTTTGAACTCCTGAGCTAGGGCACAGCTGAATCAAACATGCAGAATTACCTTGCTAGGCTGGGGGTCAGACTTCAGTGGCCCTAGCAGATGTGGCTATTCTGAATGGCCTGAGCAATTAGACCTGCTGTCACAACCCTGTCCTGGTATGTGCATGTTTAGCCTTCCTAGCTGCCACTAACCTAGCTAGTCACCTTCACTGCAATGCTGTTCTTTTTTCTTCTCTAGACTGCTACTAGAAACCCTTCATAGACAAGATGACCCAAGGCCCTGGCTCTGGAGGCAGGCATGGGCTCCTAGACTGGAGATTAGTCTCCAGTCTGAGGCTGAATGAGGTGAATCCCTGCCCTCAAAGAATGAACTTCTAGTCCTGGGGTACCATCAGTGTTCCTATAGTCCCATCAACAGTAATCCAATTGTTTCTGTAGCCAGCATGGGAGCATGAGTTAGTAAGGGTGTTTGGCTACAAGCAGCAAAGCCTCCCTCACCTGTTCTTTGTTGCATGCTAGTACAGCAGATGTTTAGAGTTGAGGCTGAAAAGATGCTTTGTGCAGCTCAGTATCTGTGCTTGGAGATGAGGCTACCTTAGGGTATTCACTCTCATTGCCTTCTTCCAGCTAGTAATCTGTGTGCTGCTCTGGGAAACTGGGGTGGTGGAAACAAACCAGTGTCAGAGGCTGTTAAATTCAAAGGCCAAGTTTAATAGGGCAGCACAGCCTGAGCAGGGAAGGGTAGCCTCTGAGCTGGACAAACAGGTCACACAGGTTTGCCGACAGTGTCCTATGGTAGCAGAGCACCAAGGCTGCAGGAGCTGGGTGCTCTCAGCTAGGAGCAGAACCAATACTTGGTAAGATCAAAGTTTAGCAGAGTTGAGGTTTCATCTAGTCCTAGAGTGTTTGAGCTTTGTGTAGCAGGAATTCATCAGAATAGCCACTAATTTTAAGTTCATTGTAGTTAATAATTAAGTTCCTCCTACAAAGCACTACTGAGGGCATTAAATAGTCCATGCTGTAGTCTCCTTTAGGAAGACACCAACTTGGATATCATGATCCGACCATTTGTGCCCTGTTTAGGGAAGAGAGGTCACATCCTGCTTTGTGTCTGCAGAGGCAACTCCTAGTCTTCCTGTTGCCACACTCTTCTGTTCATGTCCCTGCAGAGTAGCAGAGGGAGTAGGAAGGAAGGAGAACTCATCCAGTACAAAACCTCATTCCACACATAGTCAAAGAAACCCAGCAGCTGACCAGCAGTTTTCTAGCAGAGCAAAACAGCAGAGCTTATGCACATAGCTCACCTCAGTAACTAGAAAACAAAATCAGGGAAAAGGGAATAAATAAAGCCTTTCTGCAAGACCATTCTTCTGCTTCATAGTATTTCCCACATCTCATGTTAAACTCAAGGCTGGACTTGATGATCTTCAAGGTCTCTTCCAGCTGTAACTGTTCTATGTTTCAAGTTTAGCCTTCTGTAAACAGTAAGTTAAGTGTGTACACCAGGAGTGTGAGTACTTCTAGGAGTGTTTTGGAGAAGGGGTTCTTCAGCTGAGGATACGTCAGGCACAATTGGAATATTGTGCTGTAGCCTAAGTGTGAGATGTGCTTACTCGGAACGCTGCATGAGAGCTGCTTTGGGGATACTTGCCTGGTGGGAAGCATGGCTTAGACCTTGTGGGCTGGGCTCTCTGTGCCCTCACATTGTCTTCCCACTTGTAAGCCAGCAGCCACACGTCACAGGGTTTTGCCTCAGACTAACATTCCTGATTCTGAGACAGCAGAAAGGCAAACCTGAGGACACATGGACTGCAGAAAGAGAAGGAATTGGAAAGATAAGCTCTGTGGGTTTTCTAATGACATACCCAGCCTAGAGGAAGGATAAAGAAAGCTGATACAATTCAGTGACTCCATTTTATTTTTTAATTGTTTTCGGAGTCTTTTCTAGAGCTGAGCTGTGGGTGACCTGCTTTCCCCTTGGCAGCTGAATCTCAGTTATGCTTGCCCAGATTTTTCATTCCTGTATTTGGTGCCTCATAGCACTCTGGAAGCATTCTCTAAAACTGATGAGCAAATTGGAAGTCTCTGATCCCCAGTGCATGGCAGAACATACTGAAGGTTTTCTTTTTTCCTCTTAAAATGTGAAGGAAGGATGCTTGCTTTATAGGTTCAAAGCCTTTTGAACAGAATGGGGTTTAGTGTGTTTTGTTCTTTCTGACAATCCCCAAATGAAATCTCATAGCAGCTTGTTAAAATAAAGCTGTTTTGCTGTTCTAAAAGACACTTCCAGAGAATGTGGCAACTTGCCACATTCCAGTTAAGCAATTTCCTATAGCTGACTCTTTTTTTTTTTCTAAATGCATCTTTGCTCAGCCATCTCCCTGCTCCATTTTCTCTGCAAGAGGGGAAAAAAACCCACAACACAGAAGCCCCCACACCTGTGTTAATACTTACACATTGGATGTGACTATTTGGAAAACCATGGAACGCCAGTGGCTGTCAGTGGCATGCTTCTGTAAAGATCTGATCTCTTAGAAAGAAATGCCAGTATAGTGGGGACTATCTAATATCAAGTATGGTGTAAATAAAAAATACTTTCTTTTAGCACTTTTTTTCTGTCTGAGTGGGTTACATATTTAGAATCCAGTTACAGTGCAGAGCCCAAAGTTTTTATAGCTGCATACCTCTTAGTTGCTCTGGAGAAATCTGCTACTGGTGTATATCACATGCTAATATAAAATAGTACATGATGGATGAAAGAGGCAAACAGCAATGGAGAATCTACTCCCAGGAGCTGAAGTCTGTCCAGTTCTGTGATGCTAAATTATTCTTAGGCTTATAACTATTGTCAGTACAAACATCTTTACATAAAGAGATAAAGGCTTTTATACGATTTGGGTTTTGTCTTTTTTTGTTCCCCCTCTTTAAGTGGCTCTTTGCTCCTTCTCCTCCAAGGATACTCAGATACATTCAAAGAATCCACTGCCTTTTGGTGGGAAGTGTCAGGGAAGTGGTGCTGTTAGCAGTAGCTTGGAGCAAACTCTGCTTGTCTCGTGATGAGAACAGAACATGGAGCCTTGGCACTGGTGACTGCCACATACATGGGAAACTTGAATTGTGAAGAACTGTGGCTTCTTCAGAAAGAGTATTTTCCTTCATGAGGTAGATTTGCCCTTTTATACCGCAGCAGACCTTAAAAGCAGCTCAGTAGTGGAATCTTTGGGAATCCTGCCCTTACAGCTTGTGATAGAGGAATGAATGGGTGGTTGTTCAACCACATACAGCACTGATGTATCTGATGCTGTGATACAGTTTGAAGTAGTAAGGGTCACTTAAAATGTCATGCTCTGTCTCTCTGAAGCAAGAGAGTAGCAGTAACTCCCTTGCTGAATTCGGTGGGTGGCTGTATGTCTGAGAAATCAGGTTTTGGCAGGTGCATTTGAAAACTGAGTCATGGATTTAAGAACTGATTTAAGAACATCTGCTGAGTAATCAGAAAGGAAGATGTCCTCAAGGTAATGCCGTAGCTTCCTATTTTTGAGTGACTGTGCTCAGTCCTCACCCTTTCTCTTATCCGTTGAAGAGGGTGACTGGCAGTAGCAAAGTTGTGGAGATAAGACTCACCACGCAGGGTTTTTTTGCAGACAGGCTGTGGAACTGAAAATGAAACACTGGGCTGAGGAGCAGCTTGGGCAGCCAGACAGCTTGTATTGAGCTTCCAAGTGCCTGTGTTACTACCCTAAGCAAGCACAAGGCTCTAGTGTCAGCTGTGCTGTTCAGGCAACAGAAAACACAAACAGGACCTAATCCAGCATGCTGGGAAATCCATGAGGCTGGGAAATCAGATTCAGATAACTTCAGTGTTCTTTGAATCAGGTTATGGCTGGGAAGCTAATAATAGTCTGCTGCTCATTATTTGCACTTTCAGGATTATACTGCAAACAATCTAGGTGAATTTATCAATTCCCTTTGCCAAAACACAAAAGAGAAATAAGACTGAGGAAAGGATGGAGGTAGAAAGTTTTTTGTTTTAAGATGTTTTGGATTCAGAAGCTGCATACTAAAGAAAGAGAGCTGCCACTTAGGGAATCCTGCTGGTTTATTCACTCGGCACGTGGTGGCTGAGCAGATGTAAGTTTTGTATCTGTGGCAGTCCTCAGAACAGCTGAGCTTTGGGAGGAGAGCTGGTGTACTCTATTTTCAAGCAAGCCAAATATCAGGAAAGCTGTATCTTGGCACTGACTTTGTGCCTATGAGATGGGTAAGAAGCTCTCTGCAGCGCTGCTGGCTCCCTCAAACATTTGTAGGCCTTCACTGTATTTCTGGCCTTGTTACTCTGGTGGATTCCCAGCAGTGGTTTTATGTCACACCTAGCAGGAGCTGTAGTAGAGTACTGATGGCATTGAGACTCTTCCATTGTATGGGTGTGGTGGTTCAGGTTTCAGAAGCATCCTAGGGAAGTTAGTATTTTCAGTAGTGCCTAACTTTTGGAAAGATCAAATACTGTAAATGAAAGCAGTCTGAAAAAAAGAATGAGGGATCTTTGTGTAATGATGGGGAGTTGGTTGGCTGCAGTGAAGAATCCCAAAGCTTAAGGAATGAATTTGCATCCAGTACTCAGAACTGTCGGTTTGAAGGCAGGAAAATACAACATAGAATCCCTTTGTCTTTCCCCTGTTCCTTAGGAGGGGAGTATTTCCATTACAAAGTAGCACACAGGCTTGTTACAATGGCTTTTTATTTTCTCATAAGCAGTCATGTTGTTTTCTCATTTCTGGTTGCTGTCACTCAGCAGAGTTACTCCTCTGACACAGTCATCGGAGCAAGAGATGGAACAGAACTCCTGCACCCCAGAGGCTGCTCAACTTACTCTCCAGTGGACACTTCTAAAACTGGAGATACTTCTAAGACAAAAGGGATCTAACTAAGCACATGTAACACAAAAAGGGTGATGAAGAGGTGTCCTGAAGACTGTTTCCTAAAGAGATTGTATAGGATGAGAAGTGAAAGATGTCAAAAATTGCAGGGCTCAGCAGATAAATGGAATGAAGGTGAAGCGTATGAATCTCTTTGTAGAAATGTTTCTATGAGCTGGTGCTGTGAGACTGTTTCCTGAACCTTGGTGTGATCAGGAGTTCTGGGTGGAAGTGATGGCAAATGCAGGAACTTCCCTGCTCCGAAGACCTTCTTCCAGTCCTTAACTGGAATGAAAAATCAGGCTCAGGTTTTTGCACAAATTCTGCATAAAATAATTTCTAGACACACACAAAATGCTTAAATTCTGATCTGAGCTGGCACATTTCCTTTCATGATACAGTTAATGCAGCAGTGAAGTCTTTTTAAATGCAGGTTTTTATTAGAATGTCTTTTGAGAATTTTCATTTGAAAGTGGGAAACTCTAAATACTGTATTTGTACTTAAACTGATGATGGAAAGTCCATGTCCATGTGATTGCTGTAGGCAAATGTTAACCAGTAAGGCACAGCCTCAAAGAGATTTCTGGAAGAACAAGATGGGAGCAGTGAGCCATGCCAGTTCTCTCACACAGTGTCTGTGAGAAGAGAAATGGGACCTCAGTCCTTGCCAAAATAGCTCTGTTCTTTCTAGCAGAAAGCTAATAATTTGGAGCATTTCACAGAATAAGGTTTCTTAGCTAAGATTTCCCAGGGTGCAGAGATATAATGTCTTCAGCTTCAAGACCAACCTGCTCCTACATAGACTTAAGCTTTTTCTGTCTAAGCATCTTCCCCAAAGTCCAGCCCAGCAGCCCTTTGGGGAAGTGTGTGTGTCAGAGGGAGGGAGGGAAGGTGGAATTCTTGAAGTACTCAAACGATTGAGTCAAAAAAAGCAGGGGATTTGATTTTGTTGTGTTTTGTTTCCTTCCCTTGGTCTGCTAATAAGTTCCAAGTGCTGTAGGGAACAAGCTGCTAATCTGTCTCATTCCCCAGCCAGTACCTGAAGGAACGGAAGAGACAGGAGGTTTGTGAATGTGTTTTGTTTTATTGAGACTACAGAAATAGAAATGTGTAAGACAAAAGGGAGGTGACTGGGAAGGCAAGGGGAAGAGAAATGTGAAAAAACCTTTCAGGATTAGGGGCAGCATCCTGGGTAGTCAACTGCTTCATTAAAGGAGTTCAGTTCCTTCAGACAGAGTATTGGAGCTTTCAGACTAGACACAGAAGCCATTGCCCCTTGGCCCCTCACTGTCTCAGAGAGCTGTGAGTGCTCAGTACCTTGCAGCATGGCACTTGCAGTGAAGAGGAAAGGGAAGTGCAAGAATGTGATGGGGACCTAGAATTAGTCATTCCCTTCCTGACCTTGCTGAAGGAGGTATCTGACTTTTTGTGGTTTTTTGCTGTGAACTCTACTTCTTTATTTGTGCTGCAAGTTTACCTGCAATACTTTGAGAAGCCAGTGTTGTGTTAGGATGTGAGCATCTCCCAAACTCCTCCCTTTTCTCCAGCTCAGTGAAGAAGGGTAGCACTGTGTACCTCTAACAAACCAGCAACTGAGCCTTGAAGACTGTAAGATGTGGAACCATGAAGAATGTAAGCTGCTATCTTGCTGTTGAAATCTGCAGGGCATCTGGCCTGCAGTGATTTGCTTAGGAGTGTGTGAGAAATAGGAAGGAGAGGAAGGATCTGAGCCTAGGTTTCCCCAGCTGTCAGGAAAGATTTATTCAGGCCTGGTCTTTGCTTGGGGCAGGGAGATGGAAGTCTTTGATTTATTGAGTCTCTCCAGATTTCTTTCAGTGCTGCTACAATGCAGGTCAGTAGAAGCCCTGGAAGGGATCTTGGGAGATCCTTTTTGCTGTCTTGCCAAAGGCATTAATTGCTTGGCCTCATCCATTTCTGACAGGTGCTTTTTAACTTAGTAAGACCTTGGTTAAGGGCCAAGACTCCTTTGAAGTAGGTTTTGTGAAGCCTTAGCTGTTGAGGACCAGGTTCCAGACAGGTGGTGGTACTCTTCCAGATGGTCATCCAGTTTGTTTGAGCTGGTTGAGATTTGGTGGCACGTGAACAGATGCAGAATCTGGGCATCCTGTGAGAACAGGAGATGTGCTGTGCTTGGACACAGAAGCAGTCTTCATAGCAGGGCAAATCCATAAGCCTGCTAAATGGCAGATGCACTGATTTCATGAGTGGATGGGAAACCTTAACAGGTCTGTAGGTCAGTCTAGAGTAATGATTTCCTCCAGCACAAAGTGTATGCTGGAGGATGTATTAGTCTTCCTGTGCTCCATATGGAAAGACAGTTAAGCCTAATGAAGCATGGCTGATCTAAAGATGCTAGATAGGTGCTGGAGAGCAGGCTGAGCTGAGAGGAGGCTGAGCTGCAGATGTGATGTGGCAGCAGCAGGGTTGTGCTCAGCAAATGGTAAGTACAGTTCTTAGTCTTGCAGAGTGCTCTCAATCATTCCTTTGCAGTTGCATGTCCTCAGGTTATAAAGGAAGGGGGAGGGCTTTCATTTTTAGTGCTCAGTGGGTGTGAAATCTGTGATATTTAAGCAGAGGACCATTCCTTGTAGCTGCATTAGACTCTGATGCCTCCCTAGGATGAAATCTTTGAAGAGAATCATGGTATCAAGCACAGGGAACCACTTGGTTGTGCAATTTCATCCTCCCACTCACACAGCTCTGAAGCGCTGGGACTGTGAAAAAGAAAGGAGGGGAGAGAAAAGGGGTGGTATGTGGCCTCCAAGTGACCCAGAAATGATGCTGTCTGCATCATCTGACAAAGCAGAAATAACATACTGTAGTGTTTGGGCAGTGGCTATTGTGTCAGCCTCAGGCATGACTGAAGGTTCAAAGGAAAATCCATCCATCTGGTGTTCTATCTTTTCCTATCCCTGTACCTCTCTGTGCTTTTATTTACTAATTTCTCTTAAAGTTTGCTTCCCCCTCCCCCCCGAGTATACCTTATCTGTACACTTTTCTGCTGGCTTGTGCTTGGTCCTGTTTTGCAGGATTTGTTTAGCAATGCATTGAGAAACTTGTTTCCTTTTCTTTTATAAGCAAACCCCAAGTTACCTCAGACACCTAGTTCTGCAGAAGCAGCAGGCTGCCATTTGGTTTTGTGTAGAGAGCACTGCAAATATGGCTGGCATCAAAGCTCCATGTGTAGACCCTAAGCAGATGTGAGCCAAGAGGTGAATAGGAAACATAACCCAGGGAAGGTTTAGCAGAGCTGGAACTAGAAGCCAGGCCTTGCATCCTGGGCAGTAGTCCTGCTCCCTCTGCAATGCTTCCTTGCTGAATGAGTCAGCTGGGTTCAAGAGAATTCAGTTCCACAGACTGTAAGTCAGTGTCTGACATACCTGTGAGCTCCTTTTCTCAGATACCATCTCAATTAAACAGATGAATCTGCTACCAGAAATGTCTTTTGTAATGTTTTATCTGCTAGCTCGGCCTTACTCGTATATAGCTGGTGAAGATACATGCCAAAATATCATTCTGGAGTGGGTTCAGTTCTGTTGTTTTTGAGGGCAAAGCCATGTGGGCGAGAAATTGTTTAGGATACAGGTAATTCTTTGACATGCATTTTGCATCTTTTCTTCTGAGTTTGGGTTGTGCATTTTGCTCCTGTGCAGCCCTTGTGCTTGCCTTGGAAAGGGAAGTGTGAATTCAAGGTGAATGCTGAATTCAAGGTGGTTTTGAAATTTGTGAGATAAGACTCTAGCTGAATTGTGCATCATCTGAGTGTTCCTAATGGAAGCACAGATGGGCAGGATGCTTTTCTCTGTGGTCGAACGGAATGTTCTGGGAACAGGTTGGGATGAGTCTTCACTGCACAATGACTGCATATGTCATGTTAAAAGGGTACAGACCCACTCTCTCCGTTGCACTAGGCAGATTTGGTTTGAAACTAGTCAAAAACAGGCATTGGTGTAGTTCTGTCTCTACTGGAAAGGGAACAGTCCACATCATTAGAAGGTGCCTTTATACTTACACACAATAAACTAGTTCTCTGAACACAGAGGGGAAATGAGAATTTCTGAGGGTTTAGTTGCTGCTTGGTGATGCTGTGATCAGATGATGATAACAATTCAGATAGCTGGGGGGGCATTCAAATGAGTCAGCTGCTTAAAGCTGAAGTTCACAAAAGGAACAGCTCGTGTTGAGTTGTGTGACTTACAAGAGTTGCAAAGACAGTTGGTTTGTTGTTAGCTGAAGGGTACTGCAGACCTTCCTTTGAATTAGAACTGTTTAGGATGGTTGACTGAACAGTGAGCCTCACAGGCACACGTGAAGTAGATTGCCCTGTGCCTGCAGATCCCTGGCAGAGCTGAGACTAGAAACGATGTCTTGTGATCCTCCATCCATCTGCTCCTGGCTTCATGCACAGTCTGCAGGACAAACCAGGAAAATCTCAGCACTATTCCTGTGTAATGATTCTTTGGCCTTACTCTTATTTCCTCTGGTTGGGCACTTTGTCCTAGTACATTTCTTAGGGTCTCCTCTGCCCCCAGTAAGCATT
Source organism: Bucco capensis (assembly GCA_013396975.1). Taxonomy (NCBI): domain Eukaryota; kingdom Metazoa; phylum Chordata; class Aves; order Piciformes; family Bucconidae; genus Bucco; species Bucco capensis. The sequence goes on along the minus strand of VWZO01000520.1, from coordinate 376,461 downwards.
AGTCACAAACTGTGACTGCCTTGATTACTGCAGACCAGGGAAGGTTCTGCTCCAGACACACTTACCATTGCTGCATCTCAGTCCAAACTGGAGAAGCCAGACAGCACTTGTACTGCTTCCACCACTTTGGTATTCCTGCCCTGGTACGGTGCTATCCAGGTGACATATTAGCTCTGTTGTGATCATCTGTCCCAAACCCATGAGGGAAGGTCTGCTCTTATGGCTGTTTCAAAGATGGGAACATGAGGCAGAGCCAGTTCCCCTCACTGCTGGGCTCTACCTGTGCATGAGGTCAGGAAGGTGTTCTGTTGCACTGGCCATCTGCACAGGGGCTTCCTGAGCTGTTCTTCAGACCACAGGCTCTTCCCCAGCTCTCAGCTTTCACACCTCAGAGCAAGCAAGCCTTGCATGCAGAATGGCTCGCTCTATCAAAATGAAACCTTGTTTCTTTCCTTTGCATGGATCAGCTCTCTTGCACCTTTTTTCTTTTGTAACCCAGATGACTTTGAAGAATGTGTCCTGAGGTACACTCACATTGCTGCTGGTCTCCAGTGCTTGTGCAGATCTCTATCAGCTTCTCACATGGTTGCTGAGCACGACTTCAGAGTTGAATTTGGCAAGGCAGATTCTGACCTTTTTATGTTCTCCTCAGTACTTAGGTTGCTCAGGTTTTTTTTTGGTCTGACTTAGGGCTTGTCTGTATAATGGCACTGGGGAAAATAGGTAGTCAGCTAAAGGTGAGAAGTGAATCCACTTTCACTGATTTACCATAAAGTGACTCTTCTTCCCCAGTGTCCCATGCAGATAAGCTCTGAGTGCAGAAGTTTTGTCTTCTGTTTGAAGAGGCAGAAATGCAGAAGCTCTCTCACTGTAGGAGATGCTGATGCAGCCAGTGCAGTGTCCTGCTGCAGCAGTAGCTATTGCCTGATGCTTCAGGGAGAACAGCCCTGCCCTCTGGGTCCTGTTCTTGGCAGGAGGTTAATAGAGGAGTTCCTTCCTGATTAATTCCCATCTGAAGGAAGATAGATGATTTGCCTTTCCCTTAGCCACATGTAAGAGCATTGATCTGATCCTTTTAAGCCACTGGCTGCACTGTGTGGTTGTAGGCTTGGAAGTTCTGGCCTAAGCTCTTATTTACTGTCTTTGAAGGTGCTGCCAGACTCCATGAGATTTCATCTACTGGGACTGGAGAAATATAATCTGCTTTTGAACATATGCTTGATTTGTTGATTAAATGATGACAGTTGTTTGTTTTGGGTATTGCAAAACCTGTGTCCTTAGGATTGCCTGTGTGTCAATCAGGAGACGTTCTAGGCATCAGTGAGCAGAACACTGCTCACTTCCTTTTTTTTTTGTAAATAGAAGATAATTATTCTCACTGCATTTATGGATTATTCCAAGCTATGTGTATTAGAAGCATGAGAATAAGCTAGAGAAGACTTCAGGAAAAAAGCAAACTCTTCTATCCTTTGTTGCTTTCTGCCTCTTTATTTGGATCAGTCACGTTGAATTCAGACTGATTGGGTTTTGGCCAAGTGCAAAAGCTGCAGTAGGTTTGATGTGCTTGCCTTTTACTGATTCCTGGAGTAAGATGCCACTTTAATAAACATAATAAAACATAGTTGACAAGAACAGGCAGTTGACCCCCAAATGCATGACACTTTCTTTGGTTGAGGACCATAGCTATTAACATTCCCTGACAAATGAAGTTAGAAGGTGATTTCTCATCAGTTAACCAGAGGTCAGAAATGGTTGGGCTGCAGTTGAGTTGGAAGAATTCAGTATTCATCAGTGTAATAGCTCTGTGCTTGCCAAGGACTCCCAAATTTCACACCCTGATGTCACCGAACTCCTTTTACAGATGTCATTGCTTTCTCATGCCATGTCTGCAGAAGTGCAACTGAAGAACTTGTGGGTGTTTGGGGTTTGTTCATCATCGCTTAAACTCCAGGCTGCTGGCTTGAGGTCAAATTTGTATCTCAAGAGAGATCTGCTGTTTATTTTGTATAAATAAATAAAAAAGCACAAGCTTGGCAGTTTTTTGCTAGACATGGTTGGTAATATTCTCATGTATATGCTGTAAAGGGACATGCATTCTAAACGTGGTGTAAGGAGGAGATAGATGTGCTTCCAGGAGCATGCCTTCAGCATGCGCAGTTCTTGGAGCAAGCAAGGGCTGTCCTGGCCATCAGCTCCACCAGACAGAGAGAAGGATGACTCTGCTGGAGCACTCCCTGTGAAGAGCAGTTCACTCCAGCTGCTCCATATCCTGTCTCTGTTCTTGTTCTCTCCCATCTCTGTGGGTTTCAGGCAGTTGGAGTATCACTGCTTCTGTGGTAAGGTTTGCCATGTGTGATGAGTAGGATGTGCTGTTTGGCAAGCAGGCAGTGAGTAGCTTACTCTTGGCTTTATCTCCCTGCCTTGTTTGTGGTTGGAGACCTGCATGCTGTTTGTGGGTTTTCGTCTGCGTCACTCAACCCAGAACTTTTATTATGTTCTCAGAAAAGGGTTTTGCAACAGCTCAGCTATTAGAGCCAAACCATGTAGTTTAGTTAAGTCTAGGCAGGAAATAACAAAATGAAATTCATCCTAGGGGAGAAGCATGGGGCATGGAGGGTGGGAAGAGAATACAAATATACTATTTATAGGTCTAGGGGAAAGCAACTTTGGACTTGAAGAGTAAATATGAAGGAGTTATCATGGGAAAAGCAGACTTGGCAATCTAAGATACTCAGATTTGTGTTGTCAGACTGCTTTTCCACTTTTGGGAATTGTGTTTTTTCTTATGTCCCCACAAAGAAGAAAAGTTTGACATTGAAATCTGTGCTGCACAGAGTACCTTCCAGCAGTATTCTTTTAGGAGTTTATGCTATGGATGAGAGTTGTCAAGTGCAAATATTTGAACGTGTATTTTTTTTAAGCAGTAGGACAATAGTTGAAGACAGCTCCTGCTCCAGAGAGTGTGTGCAGCTGAGCAGGCAGAGCCATATGCAGGGAGGAAGAGGAGACAGGATTTAATTTGCCAATAGGCAAACTTCAGGTCAGTGGCAGAGCTAGGAGTGGAGTCCAGCTCCCTGAGCTCTTGCTCATTAAATGTGATGCCTCTGATGTTACACTGAAATCAGTGAGGAGAGCTTTTGTGGGCAGTGTGAGAATAGTGACTGTACCTCAGGAGTATCCTTCCTCCCAGCAGCATGCTGTCCTGGTGATACTGCAGGTTGCAGGAGCCTCATGTGGGGCATACACTTCTGGGGAATCTTTTTTAGCTAATTGTGAGTATGCTGGTGTCTCATCCTTCTTCCAGAAAAATAAATCTTGCCTGATGGGATGTCCCACACTAAAATACAGATTAAAATCAGACTGAGTAGCTGAGCTGCTACTTTGACACATGACCTGTCAAGGCTGGCTGTACCTGTTTCAAAATCACTGTGCAATCTTGCTGCTTTCCCTAGGTGCTCAGCAACCTTGAGGTGTGCCCAGGAATGGGGAAGGGGTGAGGTGACCTGGGGGAAGGAGCAGTAGCATACCACAGTACCCTGGGAGATCTACATACCACAGCTTACAAATGCACAGCTGGCTTGTTTGCCTTTGGCTGGATTTTGTGGTTGCAGTTTGTGTATCAAAATGCATATAGTCATTGAACCTTGCTTGGAATTGCCTCCAGAAAAAGAGAAGGCTTGGGTGATTTCTGTCTTCCTTCTGCTTTCCATGACATATCCATTGCACATCTGGGAAGCTATTTTTGATTTATGTAGGCTGATTTCTGGTGTGTTGGGGGTTATTGAGTAGTCCTCAAACTTCCTGCAGCATCTTCTTTCTGCCTCTTAGGACGGGACCTTTCCCTTCTATTGCTACCAGTTCTTCATTGCTCCTATTGCTTCCATTCCCAGTCCCAATCTGTTCTTCATTAACCTCACTTCTAGCCCATGACTTGCCAAGATTCCCCTCTCTTTGAGAAAAAGGGAAAATGTGCTCCCCTCACTTCTCCTGACAGGGCTTTGACTATCCTGTTCCTGTCTGTACCTGCAGCAGCATCCTCTTTCTCGTTCTAATCACTTCCAGGAAGAAAGTCAGGATGCAAACATGACACATTTGGGGACAATAAGAACAGATCCAGCTTCCTTGAGTGGAATGAAATCCTAATGATGAGAATGTAGGTCTTCCCTATTAACAAAAGAGGTGAAAGTCACAGTCAAGACCCCTGGTAGTGTTTGATCTGAACTGTGGAGCAATTGCCTTGACAGTAGGAGACAATACATCCAGCTCCTCCTCCAGTGTGGGAGTTACTTGGAGCAGCATCTCCGAGGTCATTCCTGACCTGAGTGTGACCAGGAGAGCTCTCTGGATCAGCTGTGATGGGAAAATGTGTGTGACAGTGAGAAAGCAGAAGGTCAAGACTAAGGCAGCCAGTGACATCATACATGCCCCTTGCCTGTGCTGAGTTAAGCATGCTCCAGAGGTATCTTAACTGAGGGGCATGACTGTGTGGGAGAGTACAGCTGACAGCAAGTTCAGGACTGTGGGTACAGGCAGGAGCTGCAGCAGTGTTTAAAAGTCACATTGTCACACTAGCATATGGCTCTGTGCTGAGGGAGCCAGCTGCCTTGTCTGTAATTGGCACAGAGGACAGGCATGGGAGCCTGACTGTCAGTGGTACCCAGGCCTCTGCTGAGCCCACCACCAGCCCCTCTGGATCTCAGCTGGCTTTAACAGAGCTGTGGCTACCTGCAGGAGCCTGCCCTGCACCATGGGCTCTGACTAGAGAAGGCAGTCAAAGGGTGGGAAAAAGGAAGTACTCTCATCCCCTTTTTGTGAAAAGAGGTACTGAGACTGAGAATAATTGAGTGGGGTTTCCAAGGTAATTTCTTTTAGGTCTGACACTCCAAAGCCATGCTAGGAAGTTGTGGTTAAAAGGTTGCTAGTTTCAACTGGGTGCTGACATTAAGGCTTCTAGGATAGGGCAGTCATTTTATTGCAGAGTGACACTGCTTTGTATTTCTGTTTCCATTGCATGAAGAGTTTGAATCACTCCTGTATTAACCCACTCTTTAATAAACCTCAAACACAGGGTTGTGTGTGAGAGCACATGATTATACATTAGGACTGGGTCACACTAAATAGAATGCGAGAGAGAAAGAATTTCTCTCTTTGAAGGAAATAAGTGATTCCCATATACTGCCAAGGAAGAATTTGCATTTGTTCAGAGACAGTTGTTATGAACTATTAGCATGATGCTTCACATGGGGGTTCTTCAGCTGAGATCAAATGCAGTACCTATGTTCCCTGTAGTACCTGATGTATCCTTTCTCAGGAGAAGGAGGAGTAAGTCTAATTCTCTTTCCCATGTGTAACTGAGATTGTGTATACAAGTCATGTAGAGCATCATTCAGATATATAGACCAGAAATACTCGGAGCAGAATCTTGAGAGCTGTTACAGTGGTCAAAGAATTGATGTTTGTCTTTTCCTTTGTGTTTGCAATCTGATCCTGTCCCAAATGTGTTGACTAAGAACATGTTTTGGTCTATAAATGACAGATCAACTGACTTGCTTTGAAACATTTGTTTTGTTAGGAAGGTTTCAAAGCTTAAGTTTGCCTCATGGGAATGTGTGACACAGTGAGAAATCTTTTGAGAGTATTTTATTTTTGATAAGCAAACATAAGGCACAAGTGAAGGTTTTTGTGTAGTGCATTTGCCACGAGGTGGTCCTGCCTTCTCTTGGAATGCTGGAGAATAAAGATGCTCAGTGTGGAGGAAATGCTTCCCTGTATGAATGTCCCTGTGTGCTTGCAAGAGTATGTCATTTCTGTATCATGAAAGAGCATCCCCTTTGGCTAGGTGCTGTGTGTCACACCATACCCCAAGGAACTTAACTCTTTCCTCTCTGGCTCCCAACAGGTGAAACTGATTGACTACATCCACAGGCAGAGGCAGTGTAAGCTGAGCGTGCCCCTGAGCGACAGGACAGCTGAGCTCAACAGCTACCCGAGGTTCAATGACTGGTTAGACATTGTCAATGTGAGGAAAGAAGTCGTACAGGTAAGGGGAAGACAACCCTCAGCACAGAACCTTCCTGCCCTTACCAGATGGTCCCAGCTGCCTGCTGGGTTTAAGTTCGTTTCCTGAACATGCTTTCAGGCAAGGTGGGAGTGTGTGGGTACACAGAAGGACCTTTGGTGGAAAGGGTGGTTCCTTTCTCTCAGCAGGGGTGTTGAAACACTCCCTTCCCTTTGTCCTTCTCCCAGAGTTAGTTGGGACCGTCTCATATGAGCATTTGATGCAACACCTCACACCTAATACTCAGTCTGGGACAAAGGTCCTGCATTACCAGGACCTCCTCTCCTTCTGCCTGCTAGGTCTGAGAATGATGCCAATAACTTAACCACTTACTGCCTTTTAGACAGTAATACTACTGTGCCATAGTATGTTCTGTGTCCAGTACAAGCCAAAAAAACCCCCAGGAGTTACAGTTTTGTGCACTGACATATCCAACAAATGAACAAAAATGTGGAGTTGTTACAACCTATTTATTTCTAAAAGCATAGCTGCCACAGTCATATATTCATAAAGATCCAAAAATAGCCAACAGCACCGTGTCCCTCTAAACTGAAATTAGCAAAAGGGGTCAGAGGTTACAAGTTTGTCCCAGACTGATGGGTTTGAAATTGTGTAGCCTCACACAAACTACAAAATCGAGAGGACTGCAACCCAGTAAAGGGCAGGGGGATTTAGATCTGGATTCTATAGAATCATAGAATAGAATCCAGATTCTGACTGGGTGGGAGTCTTTGCTCAGAAACAAGGGAGGTTGTTTTATTTTTATACACACACTCACTCATGAGTAAAGTCTCTGCTTCAAACTGATACCAAGGAGCATAGCATCAGTGTAAAAGAATGGAATGAGTAACTGTCCTGTGGTGGCCAGCATCAGCTGTTCATGCTCACAGGCCATGGCTCCTGATCTGTACAGTTTAATTCTTAACATGGAAGTCATTGCATGCCTCTTTCCTGCACAGAAGAATCTGACCCTTCTGCTGGAATCAGAAATGACCAGATGAGCCAAGGCCCTCAGCCCCTGTCTCAGACATATTTCTGTTTAATTTCAGAAGAGGAGCCTGACATCCCAGCTGTGTTGAGGTGGTTACTGGGAACTCCAGAGCTGCACATGGTTCCCTTGGGTCTGGGCTGTGCATGGCTTCCTCATGCAGTTCTGTACTGGGACACTTGAGTTCAGTGTAACATTAATGCCAATATGCAAAGAGCTCAGTCCACTGCTGACTAAACAAAGCAGAAGAGGCTTTTTCCATTCTTTTTCCCCCATTTTTGGCTCTGCAGGCCAGATCACAGTGTTCTTACTCTGCTTGCTTTGATCCTTACACAACAAAAATTCTCTTGACTTCAGTAGGAATATGCCTGAGTGAAAAATTCAGCAAACGCTCATGGAAGTTATTCAAGCTTGGCCCAGATGTAACTGAGCAGACTCTGGTGAAATAGGATGAGTTCAGGGCTGAATTGTTCCTTTTATTTACTACTATTCATTTTGAATGTGATGCTGGATATTGCCTTCCAGCACAGCAAGGTTTTGGGTAGCAGGGCTGAAGGTGCAGCAGTGACAATGGCAGAACAGAAAAGCCTCCTGTTGCTGTGGTCACACTGCCAGGCTCCTAGCTAAAGTTGGTTTCTAAGGTTACTGGAATTGCCTGAGCCTAAAAGAATGTCTTTGTAGCTCTTTAAAATCCTTTGTGATGCCTGCAGAACTGGGGGAAGGGAAGAGGTGAAGAGAAGGACCAGGGGAATGGGAGAGGGAGGTGGACAGTTCACATCTGCCACGTGGTGCTAATTTGGGGAGCAAACAGGGTTCAGACTGCTCTTCCCTGTACGTGGTCACTAAAAAAGGGTGCACAGATGTGGATTTTGTCAAAGACAGGAGGAGAACATTTTCCAGCTGGTCATTACTTTTCCTTGTGCTCTCTTACTACCCCCTCCCAAGCAATGACCAGTGTCATCAGCTATTTGTCTTTGGTTCCCAGGGACACCAATATAAAAGGTGTACAAAGGAGCTAAATTCCTCTTGTGATTCCAAGTGTGTGGGTATTTGTTTAAAAGTTCTGCATCCACTTCATGCAGCTGCAGCTTCTGTAGCATTTATATTAACTGGATAGAGAACTGCAATAGCCATTGGGTCATGACAGTTGTTTCTGAGTAGGCATGCTGGAACAGGCTGTGATCTGGGGGAAATGGAAATAGCTGGGCTAATAAATGAATTGCTCTGTTCTTGCAGTGATTTTCTTGTTCTGCTCTTCCAGTGCTTAGCAAATAGCCAGTGTTGGTGTTTGTGGCATGGACATCATCAGACAGTGCAGGGGATGAGTTGTCTTTCAGAAGTGTTACAGGTATCCTGGGATCGTTCCTGCTGCTGCTTGGATTTCGTACAGCTTGTGAACTGCATTTCAGCAGAGTGCTCCCAGAATGGAAATCACTGACAGAAGGAGCTTTAATAGCTTAGCTATTAAGAAATACATAATGTTTTCCCTTCACTTTATGCACACTGGCTGTGACATGAGTGGAGAGGGAGGTGGTTAGGGAGCCTCCAGAGAGATGGCTGGGTAGGTCAGACAATGAAAACAGGGACACTAGAGTCCCTTAGCTGGGTCTGTGGCTGGTGTGCAAGATACACTGGGGAATGACTTCCCAGCTCAAAGATACTGTTAGTTCACTGTAAAACTGAAATACTCATACTAGGTTTCCTTCTTAATGCTAGGAAGAAAAGGAAAACCTCACAATTGTTGCAAAGGTGTATTGATGTTAGACACATAGCTCTTTTTTTTTTGACACTTCGAGGCTCTGAAACCAACTGGAGAAGTTGCCAAGTACCTGTAGAGTCTCAGAGAGCAGCTGTAGCAGAGCCCTTCCCTGGCCACCTCCGAGGTCTAAACAGAGACAGCAGGTACAATGTAGGAGGTGTGTGCAGGTGGAGGGCTCACAGGGACAAATCAGAGAAAGGCCTGACTTCATAGTTTTTTGCTTTTCAAACTGGTTCTGATTCTGTTTGCATTTCTGGTGTTGCTGGAAGGAGTGATTGAGTTAATCTGCGACATAACACCTCTGAAAAACAGCCTAGCTGCACACAGGTTTTTAGCTCAGTGGTTAGAGAAACAATGCTCTTTTTCTTTCTCCCCCTTCCCCTCCCCTCTCTCCCCTCCAGCCCTCTCCCAAATAAAGCTGCCATGCAGGGAAGCACAGAAGCTCCCAGGCTCTCCTGTCAGAAATAGAGCACCAGCTCTGATTTAGAATATCTGCTGACTCCTCTAGTCCAGAGTGAAGACTATTTTTGCTCAGTGCCTTGCTCTAGACATTGTGAAGCTTGAAAGCTCTTGCTGTTATAATTGCTGTCCTCTTGTCGGGCTCCTTTCTTCCTCTGAAAACCTATATTTAAAACGAGAATAATGACTGCTTGTAAAATCCTTTAGTTGTGGGAGAGATTCTAGTCACAAGAATGCACTGCTTATGGCGTTGGGCAACAGCTAAAAGCCCTGGGAACATGGAGAGCAGTGAGCCAGTGGTGCTGCGCAGAGTCAGAGGGCTCTTCTGTGGGGACCTAGCAGACCTGGAGGTAGGTGGTGAGCACAAGCTTTGGCTTTGGGATCCTGTTTGCTCTCTGGGAATACACAATTCTTAGGGGTAAGGAAACTTTAAACCTCCACTCCGACTTGTGCTATTTCTGCTTCTTTGTTATTGTTTCTCTCATCAGTTGCCAGACAGATTTTTATCACAGAGAAGGATGGCTAGTGTGGAGCAGACTCTGCTTTGGAGCTGGGCTAATATGCTTCTGTAATTTTCAAGTGTTTTTCTAGGAAATGCTGGAGTCCTTGATTTTGGCTAGGAGTCCTAGACATTGGTTAGCACTGTGTGCATGTAGTTTAATAGGAAAAATGGTACATAAATGGTTAAATATGGTAAATTGAAAGTGGGAAAAGAGATCCTTGAAGTAAGAACTGTATGGTTACTTGTCCTGTCTTTTCTAATTCTACTACATTTAAGCTATGTAGTGGTGTCCAGTGGGTAAAAGTTGCTGTGAAAATGAACTTAGAAAAATACACTGATCTTGACTGTCCTGTTCCCCTTGAGAGCTGGAGTCAAGAACTGGGGACAGGGAGGGAAGGAGTCCCTCCCATGGAGTCTTGTCCTCACTCTTAGGATGATGAAAGAAGTATTTTGCACAGCTATTTACTGAGTTCTGGACTTGGAGCATATCTACTAAAAAGAAGAGATAATAAACCAGCATAGATTTTTTTTTATTCTTTAGCGCAGAAGAAAATCCTCTCTGCCTTTAGCATTGTTCTTCCCACAAATGTACCTGTTATATTTATTCCCATATATAATTTGTCACTGTCTTAAAAGGTAACTTAAGAACAGAGTCATCTCCTTATCTTCTGAAACATGTCTGAACCAGCCTTGCTCACCATGTAGCAGGGGTTCCAGTCAATCAAGTTTGGAAAGCTGTTTATAGAGCAGATAACTGTCATGCAGAGGGAGGGGCAAATCCTGCCCTAGTGATTATTGCTGGCTGTAAGCAGAACTTTGCCACCAGGGAGGCTATGGAGGAGCAGATGAAACAGTGCTGTGGTTGGGTCTGGTGTACAGCTGTTCATCTGGGGAATGTATGTGGCTCCTAATGGATATGTATTTTTGGTAGTATCTCCTGTTTGCTTGTGAAGCTTGTCTCATTCCCCATTTAGCACTTAGGCCAAAGACCTGCTTTCTTGTAAGCAGTCAGGAATGGTTACTGAGCAAGCAAAAAAAGGCTCATGCCTTGAGTAGGAATTGGCTGCTAAGAGTCTCCTCCTGCCCTGTGGAAGTCTGTAGAGGATGAGGCATTGGCATAGGGTGATGCTATGAGACTATGGCAGATGGTTTTACTTGCATGGCCTGTGATCTAGCTTGCAGCAGATCATGCTCATCAGCTGTTGGAGAAAAGTGGTGAGGTTTATGTATGTGCATCCTTAATTTGGTTGGGGGAGCAGAAGAGGCAGATCTGCCTAAGCCTATCAGGTTTCCACAGCTGTATCCTCTCATCTCTTTCTGTCAGCATATCTGCATCAACAGGCTCTGGGCACTCTGACTCTTTGGTGGGGATTTCCATGGCTCTGGCAGCAGAAGCTCTGACTGGACTGCCAGATAGCAGAGATCCTGAATGTGCTAATTGTGTGTATGCAAATTAACTCTGTCCTGCAGGCTTCCTGGATCTCAACCTCCATCCCTGTGTTCCAGTGAAAGCCCTGCCCCAGAGTCAACAGCTCTTGGAAAACACTCTCTGCTACTGCCAGGCTTCCCTTCCCCTGCCAAGGGGTCCAGGTGCCCCTTGCAGCCTGGTGCATGGTTCATGGCATGAGGTCAGCAAGAGGCTCACACATCCTCTCAGGGTCTGCAGTGAAACACTGCAACTGCTATCTCTGTTTTCCCTCAGAAATATAGTAAGTGACAGCAGCTATTGTGTGTCCACAAAGAGTAAACTGAATGGGACTGCCTTGAGACTGTCAGTTCCTCTCCACCCACCCCACCTGTTGTGTGAGAGGTGACACAGTCAAGAGGGAGGTGTTCTGGGAAATCGTAGCATGTGTGTACTCACAGCTTAGTGCAAGACAGAAATTTTGTGTGAGAACACTTACAAAATCTCCAGAAATTGAATAATACAACCATTTTTAAAGTTTCTTCTCCACTGGACACCAGGAAACAAGAGCAAAATAGCAACTAGCAGGCACAAGATGTTCTTAAGAGCATCCTTACATGCTTTGCTTAGAGCTATCAGTGGGAATTTAAGCACCTTATGTAATGGGCTTTCTCTTGTAGCATCTGCTGCCTTAGGGGATGATGATTGCTGAGGGAATGCATTGATTGAAGAAGAGGCATTTGGGGCCTCTATGGCAAGAACCTTGTCTACTAGGTCAAGGAGCAGGTCAGACTGATTGTGCAGAGGGTTAGCAGTGGCATTAGCTCTGTAGGCTTATCTGCAGGGAGGAATCTTGACCAAAAATAACCCCTCCACTGTGTTAGATACCAGCATTTTTGCCATGTTTCAGGGATTTAAGTTGGACACCAGACAAGATTAAAGACCTTACATTATGGTGAACTCTTCACCCAGACTAATTGAGGCTAACCTTTGGATGGCTTCTTTTTTACACTGTGTTTTACTTTTCTCTCTTAGACATGTACCATGAAGTGCACAGTCTGTAGGTCTGGTAAGCAGGAGGGCTTTGTAGGAAAGTCCTTGTACCTCTAGTAGAGAGAAATAATCTCCTGGTTTGGGTTTTTTTAGCATCACTTGTGCTGAGCAGTGTGTGGTCAGTGAGGCTTTAGATTTTGCTGGCAGTTTGGAGGTGCTGAAAGCAGGTTCTGGCTCTCCATCTCTGGTTGGTTTGCTTGATGTGTGGCTTGGGGTTTTCTTATTATTGTTTTAATTTCAATCTGACCTTATTCGTAGTAGTATGTGATTATCTTGCAGCTTCTCCTGTCTTGCTGTAGCCAAGGCAAGGTGTGCCCGGGAAACTGGTACTTAGCTTGTCTCTGATGAAAGCCTTTAAGCTGTGTTTTTATTTAAAGCTTTATTTTTTAAAGCCACAGCACCCTGAAGAAGCAGGTGGGGAGAGGTCTGTTGGACCCACATTTCTCACCCTCAGTGATTGAGAGTAACCCCTTGGCAAAGGCCCAGACTTGCACTGATGAGGTTGGCACCCACCATATGCTTGAGATGGAGAGTGTCAGGGTGCTTTGCAGGGAAGATTCTTCCTCCCTACCCCAACAGCTGAGCCAGAGCATCAGCAGCAACTGAACCCGTGTGGAGAGCCATCCTGAACTAGTGACCCTCATCATGACCACAATGGCTGGGGGCTAACAGAGAGCTAAATCATATTGGGCCAATCCTTCAGGGATCGGGTTGACCAGTTTTATATTAAGCCAGCACATATGTGGAGCACATGAGTGGCTGTTTAAAGAAAGCCTCTTACTTCCCCTCCCTCCTCCCCCTGTGAAGGCTTATTTCTTTTGTCGCGTGTCATGGGGGCTGGCAGCAGGTTCAGAAAGTCTGAGCTCTCCCAGCTCAAGGTCATTGGGATTGTTTAAATATAATCTCCTTTTCTGTACTTATACTTTCCTACAACTTGCAGTTCAGTCTTTCTAAAATTAAACTCTTGAGCAAAAGAGTAGATTGGACTTTCTGTGCAGGCCTGGGCAGGGGTAAGCTGGGCCCTTTGTCAGGGTGTGTGGCTGCCTGAGGTGGTGCTGGGGATGCAGAGGAAAGTTCACAGTGAAGAGCTGGGGCTGCCCTTTGCTGCTCAGTTGTGCCTTGTGTGAACCATCACAGCTTTCCATGGCAGGCCACACACTGAGCTGTAGAGCACAGACCTGCTGCAAGAAGTGAAACCAGGCAGCTTAGGGGTGAGCCAGCCCTCCACAGTGATTGTGTCCTGCAAAGGAATGAGACAAAGGAAAAAAAGTGCCCTAACCCTTCTAAGAAGCTCAACAGTTTGGAATGTTTTGTAATTATTCTAAAACGGTTTTTCTCTCCAACCAGGAAGGTTTGAAAATTAAAAGTGAAAGCTGGGGATTCCTGGTGGCAGAGGTTTGATCTTTCCAAAAGAGAACGTGACTGCAGCATGGCTGCTTGAGCAGGCACAGGCTTGTGGGCCACACTGGTCGTCCCCCCGTTGTTGTTTTTTCCTAGCCTCTGTGTTTTGGTTTTGTTTTTTCAGTTATTTTATTGGGATTTGCTTTGCTGACTTCCCTGTGATCTCTGAACTGGGCAGGGAGAACGTTTAGAGTATCTGATGCCACACTTGCTTTCCTGAGGCATTGTGGCTCACTGACATTCCTGCCAACCCAACTGTTGTTTGCTGTTAGTTTGGTATCTCCTGTGCTGGTACCACCCTGGGGCTTAACAGTGCAGATCAGTGGTGCTTGGCCACTCTAGCACTGGAGATGGATGCTAGATGTGCAGCAGTGCTGTGAGCAGCCCCCCCCCCCCCCCCCCCCCCCCCCCCCCCAGCTGGCCCTGCACTGGCCATCTAAAGTCTGGGCTAGGGGACAGGCTGTGCTGGAAAAGCTTTGCTTTTCCCAGGAAAGTTTAGGCTCTTTCACTTTACTGATTGACTTGCTAATAGCTCTAATAAGTTACTGGTTAACATTGGTGTGGTTGGAAGGACAGGGAAGTGAGGTGATGCTGGGTAATGTGACTTGGTGGCTTTTACTGGGCTCCAGAGTGACACTGCTGCTTGAAGCAGTGCTGTGCAATCTGGGCTGTTCCCTTAGTGGGGAGTGGTGGGGTGAGGAGATGTTTTAAGATAACTCAAGAATGACATCCCTGTAATCCTGCTTACTCTAAAAGCCTGTAAAAGCATGACATGGGATAAACGTTTTTTTAAGAGACATTGCCTTCCCCTTATGCTTAATGGGGAAACATTAGCTTCCCTGCCCCAGAGCACGGGGGAAGCCATGGTGGTGTGGAGAAGACTTTCTTCCCTGTTACATTAAAACTCTCCCCATGCTTGCCCCAGTCCCTGTCCCTTTCAGAGCTGCTTGGTCACTGGGAGGCTGATGGGTGCAGGACTGCCCTTGTGATCCTACTGAACAAAGATGCCTCTGTGAACTGCCTGTCTGTGTGCAGGGGAGAGGAATTCAGGGGGTGCTGGGGGAATAACTAACTGTAAGAAAGATTTGGTTTAATCCTGTTGTTATCAGCCCAGTCTGGCCAGAGCTTTATGTGAGCAATCCTGTAGTGGCTTCATGCTGGAATGTTTGAGCTGTGGAAACCCATTCCAGTTTCAGCTTAGATGAGCTGAACACGTGGGGTGTTTTTTTTTGTCCTTTGGAGTGTACTGTCAGGTTAGAAATCCCAGGAGGGTGGATTTTGCACTGTTTTCACTATGAGTCTCTGTACTTCCTGCATTTGATTCAAGTGGAAGTCATTCAGAACAAGCCGTCGTACTCCTGCATCTTGGTGCTGCAGTAATACCCAGTGTCTGCTGGGATGTCTGTGCTTGTGTTGTTCTGTTAATAGTAATTAAAGAAGATCAAGAACATGTACCTAAACTTCAGTGAGTTGTGGCTCTGCTATGGACCTGCCTCCTGCTTACTGCTCATTTGAATTGTTGGCCTCTGTGCCAGTCAGAGTTTGGTGTTCCACCCCTGCAGGGCATGTGACACAAGATGCAGGATGCATTTCTTCTGCCCTTTCTTCATGTATTCTTTTTCTTTGCTCCCTGCAACAATTACTAACAATGGAAAGTGTGTGATTGCTCTTAGTGTTCCCAGCTACACAGCTGCAAAGGTTGGGGCTGTTGAAATCAGCCCCAACACAGTTGGGGTCACAGTTGAAATCAGAAGTCATGCGTCAGCTCTCAAAGGCATGAGTCTGGATGGAGGAAGATTGGATTGTTAGAGGACACCCAGCAACATTCCCATTTGATTTATAGCAGGAAGCAGGCTTTAGGAATCTAGAGGCTTTCAACTTCAAGCTTTTTGTTTCTCCAAACAGTGAGACACACTTTTGAGTTTCCCCTTCAAATAAAAGTTGAAACACTTTCATATAGCCTGATTCCAGCAGTTGGAACTTTAGGAAGGAGGCCAACTGTTGTGAAATTGGTGATCTCATTGTGAGAGCAGGCAGCAGTGAGGTTTATTTAGGCAAAACTTTCAGGGAAATTCCTGGGTATCTGGCCTAAATATCCTGGTTTTGTTTATTAACCACAATTGCTGCAGACTTACACTGGAAATGTTTGAATGGGGGAGGAGAGAGGTGACACAGCTCAGTTCTGTGTCAGGAAATACCAGATCATTTCATGCTTTACAGTCTCCTATATCTTTTGTGTCTGCCTGCTCTAAACCTTATCACTCTGGGGGCTTTGCTGTAGTAAGACATACAAAGAGTTCTGCACAAATATCTTTCCAAGCAAGATATGGGTAAAGCTGCTTCTGTAATGAAGGAAAAATTGCTTGAGGAGGAGGTTGTTATCTCTTTGTCAAAACATTTCTTTTTGTTTAACAGAAGAAGTCATTTTCCTCACTGTTTTTACTTTTCACGTCCCTACTGAAAAGCCAGACATCTTTATCTGACATGTTTTCAGGGTTTAGGGCTGTTTTGTTTCTGACTGCTATTTTTATTTTTGCAAAGCTACTAAGAAAAGCTTAACTTTTTCATTACTGAGGGAAAACTTTCCACCAGGACACAGGAATATTTCAGTCACCTCTAATCCTATCTATCTAATATACCAGAGGCTGACCACAACATCCTAGTGCTACAGAGCACACTGGAGTGTACTCGTGGTGCAGGGAGGAGAGGGCAGCACTGGAGCACTGCTGAGGTCTGCTGCCCCAGTGCTCCCTAAGACATGCTCTGCCACAAGGAGTAAATGAGGAATCAGAGCAGGCAGGGAGGCAGTGGCACTATTGAAAGTCTATCAGAGTAACAAGTGACAGTCTTATTTATATATGTATATTAAAGAAATGTCTCCTCTGATCTCTCTGCAGAGAATACCAGAGGAGCTAACCTTAGATGCCTTACTAGAAATGAATGAGTCAAAGGTGAAAGAAACAATGAAGAGGTGTGGTGCCAGAGATGAGGAGTGCTCCAGGCTCAACGGGGCACTGAGCTGCTTACGAAAGGTGACTGAATCAGGTACAGAATGCTTCATGTTCTGGGGAGTTCTCAGCAACCCAGCCCCTCTCCTGCTTCCCTTCATATGAGACAGTCTGCAGTAAACCTCCAGACAGTGTCTATGGCTGTATTCTGTAACCAGGACCAGGCTGTGGCTCTTGGGTGTACAGGGAGTAGCAGTGATCAAACACATTCAGGGATGTGGATTGGATTTGGTTTTGACAGCGTGTCAAATAAATGGAAATAAGGATATGTAGAAATATCCTCTCCTGCTCAACAGACTATATCCTTATTCCCTCTCTGTTCAGAGTTGTGTCTGATGCTCCAGTTAATCCTTCATCAGTCAGTACACACATCCTTGACCTAATGCATGCAACCAGATTTCTTGTAGGTAATCCCTTCCCCACATATTGCCAGCTCAGAGTGAAGGTGTAGTTCTGTTGGGCATTACTTTCCTCAGAAGCCTGAGGATTGTTCAGCTTAGTGCTTTGGAAGAGAAAAGCATTGCTCTGACAACCCTTTATCACTGCTTAGCTTGTAGTGTGCCAGTTGATTTACTGCTCTTTAAAGCTGCTCCCTCCTGCTATTTCCCTTTGACTGCTACAATTGATGGAATCATTAGGCAAATTTGACTAGCAGATTCAAGAGCTAGACAGAACCTTGATTTACTTTGAAATTATGGAAAGAAGGGTACTGTGTAATGAGAAATGCATGTGCTCAGCATGCCAATGGCTCTGACCAAGTTATTTAAGATCAGTCAAGCTCAAGATTCCCAGTGCTGTTTCACCTTCCCCAGGCTACTTTCAAAGGCACAGCACTGGGTTGTAGGAGAGTGTTTCTGACAGCATGCTGGTACTAGCATGGATCAGATCTTTCTTTGTAGCAGTGAGCACTGTCACTGACAGGTGATGTTTCCTGTTGGTGTTATGACAGTTCATACTATTTACAAATCACAGAGGTTGGTTCATGGAAAGTCAGCAAACAGATCAGTTTCACATTTCCTTTTTTCTAATCTCTCTTGTCCCACCCATGCTGTGGCAAAGCCAGCCATTGTTCAGGAGTCATGGCAGGCACTTTGTAAAAAGAAACTGCATTTTTAACACCCAGGTATGTGATCCCTTTTCAAGCACTGACTGGTCAACAGGACTCCAGGCCTTGAAGCTTTGGCTTAAGTGGTGTTTACTAACAGAAAATACTTTCCCCTTTTTACCAAAGACCAGTCTGAAATCAGACAGGATGCCAGGCTGGATATGCAGATTTGTTTACACAGATTAGCACCAAATCCATGTAGGTTTGCAGTGGGATGTGAGTGCCTGTTTTCTGTAGGTCTGTATATCCCACAGTCTTCACCTGGGCCCCAGTCTGTTAGAACACAGGACCCAGCTGTAGCTTTTGAGATCCATAGCTACAGATAGCAAAGAGGGGTGGGGACTGCCATTGTCCTTTTAAAGGTTGCTTTAGTTGGTGGGTGTCAGGAGACACGAGGCTTGCACCTTGACTGGGTGCAAAGCAGAGGGGAAAAACCCTTAGCCTGAAGCAGCACGATGCGGTGTGTGTACATGCTTGGCTTTTGTTTGTAAGCACTCAGTGACTTTGCTGTGCTTGGGGCACAGGTGGGGAGCTGAAGGACGATGTGCTGGTGACTCTGTCTGAGGCACGCCGGGAGAACAGCTCCAGCAGCACCCCTGAACCCTGCTCTGCACCCCCATGGATCCCCTGTGCTCTGCACCTGCCCAAGGGCAGCAGCCAGCAGGCACGCTCTGTCTCAGTGTCTGCAATCCCCTCTGCAGATCCTCTTGCCTCCACTCATGGACCTTCTAGCTATGCAGAAAACCTCCTGGACCCTTTTGCCTTCCCTGCACACAGCGGAAGGTTAACACCAAGGACTCCTCACAGCATCACCATCACTCCACCAACAACTCCTCAAAGCAAGAGGAGGCATAAGCTGAAGCCACCACGGACTCCTCCTCCCCCCTGCAGGAAGGTTTTTCAGCTGCTGCCCAACTTTCCAACCCTCACAAGGAGCAAGTCCCACGAATCACAGCTGGGAAACAGGATAGATGAAGTTCCTCCAATAAAGTAAGTGTGACACTTACTTTAGCCATGTGTGCATCCTCTCAGGTGAGTATCAGTGGCTGAACAAACACATATTTCTTTTCTCTCTTTAGGTTTGGTAAGAGATTTTTGCAGAGCTGTCTTCATTGCATGGCTGAGAGGGAAGAACCTGTCCTTGTCAACTATCAGTTGATCATCCCTGTGCAACTTCTGGAGGTCCTCAGTAGGCCCTTCTGTCCCAGAGTTTCTGTTCACTTTAGCAGGAGCTTGGCCTGCAGGAGAATGACAGAATGTTTATGTGCTCTTTTTTGTACCTGGTATTTCTTCAGATGACAAAAGCAAGGAGATGGAATACTGATGTTTGCAGGGTTAAAGCAAGGGGTTTGGGTGGAATTGCTTCTCCAACACGTGGGGTGTCTCTTAGTGATGCCTCTTGGTACTAGAAATAACTTCAACATCTAACCATTCAGTATCTTTGGATACTCATTGCCAAGTATCTGTGTGATGAAATCAGACAGTTGTGCAGAGCCTTGGAGAACCACATCAGCCTGTGCTTACATGTGGGATGCTTCCTGTGCTGCTGCTCAGTCTCCTTACAGGACTGGCACTTGTGGTTTTATCCAGTACTGTATCAGTGCCCCTTAGGGCTCTAGCTATCCTGATGTGACTCTGAGTGTCTGTGTGTCTCAGGCACAACCTGCAACCTTGGAAGCTGATGGAGAGAGATACAGACATCTGGGAAAGTTTCTCACCTTTTTGTAAAGCATAAAAGTCCAAATAAGGGCATTAAAGCACCACAAGTGTATCTAATGCTCTTTAAACCAAAAATCCCTGGAAACAAGCAGACACCTGAGCATTTCTCTGGGTTCTGAATTCAGATGACTCTGTGTTTGGATGGCCACACTAGATCAGTAGTATTCCTTGGAAAAGCACCAAGTCATTCCAGCCTATCTTAAGATGCTGAAGGCCACAGAGGCACACAGAAGTTCACTGGAATAATGATAACAAAGAATCTGGTGCCATCTAGGGTCACATGAGGAGACTGGCTGTTTGTAAGCACTGGCAGTGTCCAGCCTGGAAGCTGCCTTGGTACTTGCAGGCTTTTCTCCAGACCTGCAGTACAGCTCTAGGTTTAATTCAGCAAATATGCCAGAGTCTTAGTACTTGAGAGTTCTTAGGAAGTTATGTGGTATAACCACTGGAGAGCTGGACTGTCTAGGCCTCCCTTTCTACACTTAGCAGCTAGCTAAGTGACTCACATAAGTGTTTTTATTCTTCTGGGTCACACTGACCCTGTCGATAAAGTAGAGAGAATAATTTTCAGCCTAGAAGAGTGCTCTGAAGCCTACTGACACTGCATGAAAACTAGATGATTGTGTTTGTGGCAAACCAGTTGGGAATAGTCTGAATTTCCACCTTGTTTTAACAATAACCAGATGGACTTCTGTCATCCCTAAACATAAGCCATAATGATTTAACAAAAAGAAGGAAGCATTATGATTCCACCAACAAATCCATGAAAGCAGACAAAGGAGCAGTATCTGGCAGTAGCTTTCCAGCAGTCTCAGCTGTGCTACTGCCAGTGTCATGGCTGCTAGTCCTGCTCTGTGGCAGAGATTGCTTTGGTTTTGTCTAGACTGGTACTGTGAGGAATGCTTCCCTAATGCACCCTTTGGTTCTCCCTCAGAGCTCTCCCAAGGATCTCCTCAGATGGTACGAAGAGACTTTGGCTTGGCTGTGACACACAGGTAGGCATCACCTGCTGGGAGAGCCCCAAGGAGACAAACTGAGGGCTCCTAGCAGGGCAGCATCCCATTTAGTGCATCTGTAAGACAGGCTTGAGCTTGGGTTGAGTACCTCATTTGACAAGTTCAGCTTTAATGATGTATTTCAGCTTCATTTCTTTCTAATATATGCCCTTGAAATCCTTTTGGCAAAGCCAGGGGACTCAGGATAGGCTTCAGATCTGAAAGTGCTGAGCTGCAGCTTTGAGGACCTTCCAGAGACGTGTGTTCATGCCACCTCTGTCTCCTTGTCACAGACACCTCTGAGCACCTCTCAGTGCTGTTCTGAGTGCAGAACTAGCAAGAGGCCAGCAGAGTGAGTGCCAGCATTCTTTCAGTTGCTTTTGATCAGGAAAGTCAGAAGTCTTTTCCACATCACTTGCCCTTTTCAGAGAGAGCTGAAGAAGCACAGCCTGTCTGTAACTACCTGCAAATGTTCATTTTCCTTTAGGCACCAAGTAACATCATTTCCCTCCTCTTATCTCTCCTTAGGTTCTCCACAAAGTCTTGGTTGTCTCAGATTTGCCAGGTCTGTCAGAAGAGCATGATGTTTGGGGTGAAGTGTAAGTACTGCAGGTGAGCACACAGGGATCTTCTCACTCAATTCATGGAGGTTTCCCAGCAGCAGCCATCTCTGGATGTGAGGCACTCCTAGCAGTGCATCATATTATCAGACAGCTTCTGAACTGCCAGAGGGATGCTCTGCTTCACATTGGCAGCCTGACATATGGATGAACCAGAATGATTTCCCTGCCACAGGCTTCCTACCTGATCATGGGAGCTGGATACCTAACTGACAGCGAGGATCTTTGTATCTCTGCTCTGTCTGGGCTGTTAGTCTAGAGCACTGAGATTTTAGTGCTTCTGTGTCACTGGAGGAGAGTTAGGGAAGGCAACTGTATTCAAAACAAATCAGATGCTAAGATGTCTGTGGCTTTCATTAGCCTAATGACACACACAATAGGATTCCTCCTGTGAATGCCTGGAGCCTGGGGCATTCCAGAACTCCCTCTGAGATTAGCATAAGAAATACAAATTAAGGGTAGGCTGCTTCTTTTTGGGGAAAGAACAAGTTGCTATTTAACATGTAATGTTCCACTTTCAGATTAAAATGTCACAACAAATGCACTAAAGAGGCACCTGCTTGTAGAATATCCTTCCTTCCCAGTAAGTAATTGCTGCAAACTCTCACCATTTCGGTGTCATGGATGCTATGGCAAGAATAAAAAGTCTGATTAAAGCTTTTTTCCTCCCTTCCCCCACCTCTTTTTCAGTAACAAAAATCCGAAGAACAGAGTCTGTCCCCTCTGATATCAATAACCCAGTAGACAGACCAACAGAGCCACAGTTTGGAACTCTTCCCAAAGCACTAACTAAAAAGGTACTTGCTGACTGAGTCTTGTGTCTGTAAGGCACTCAGGAGCTACCCTGAGGAGAGCTGGCAGCAGTGTCTTGCTACTTGGAGCAAGAATGGCACCTTGAGCTTTCACTTTGCAAGGAGACTGATGTGTGACATCTTCTCCTTGTAAAGCACAAGTTGTGCAGCTCCAGCTGCCTGCTCAGATGAATGAGGCTGTGCTGTGACTGATTGCATTCCTTTCTCTGGGGCTCAGCCAACATTAAGGAGAAGTCTTTCTTTTTATAGCTTTCTCACAAGTGACTTTCTTTCCTTTGCAGGAGCATCCACCAGTAATAAATCATCTGGACTCTAGCAGCAATCCTTCTTCTACGACCTCATCCACACCATCTTCTCCAGCACCTTTCCAGTCTTCCAACCCTCCCAGTGCAACCCCTCCCCCCAACCCATCTCCCATGGGCCAGAGGGATGGCAGGTTTCACTTCCCAGGTAAGGTGCTGGGCTGCAGGAGGCCTGTGCCAAGGGCAGACAGGAGTGTGTGCAAGCAGAGTCTGACCAAGGCTTCACAGCCAGTGGCAGCTTTCTGAATACATGGTTGTGCCTTAAGCAAGAGGGGAAGGTCTGTCTTGTTAGCTGATGAGAGAAATGGTCTGGTCTTACAACTTTTGAGGTGATTATCAACAAGATTCCTTTGCAGGTGACAGATGATTAAGGAATCCTGACATCTTTATTAAATGACTTGATTTTCTATTTTCTCCTTTGAAAAGGACTGAAATATTTATATATCTATATATATTCTTCCTCCTCCCTTTTCTCACTGTACTCTAAAATGCATGCTGCCTGCTGAGTTTGGTCACCAGTGGCTTTAAATCATGAGGAAGTTAATTGTTAGGGCAAAACATAAAAGTGAGCACTGGAATGAGCTACTTTACCATTCTCTTCCAAAAGATAACCAGCAATCAACACTCATTTTTAAACCACTGACATACAGGTGTGGTGGAGAAGAATTTACCTAGGTACTTCACTGATGCAGAACCCAGAGGTTCAGTCTTTACCCTTGTTTATAGAGGCAAGGATCTCTGACAAGGGCAAAGATTTACATAGTGAGGATAAATGTAATTCCTTTGATCTGAAATGAAGTCAGATGCTGCTGCATGTAGCCTTCAACATTGTGCAGCAAGCCTTTCACCTGTGAGTGAAAGCTGCTATTTTAGCCTGCTCAAAAAGAGCAGAAGCAGAGCCAGTTTAGTATAAGGATTCTACTGTAGCCACTTTGTATTAGGACATGCTGCTCTAATTCACTGAATCAGCAGCAAAATAAAATGTTAGCAGCTGGCTGACAAGCTTCAGCTTCTCTGGGTCCATCTGTGGAAAGCTGAAGACATGAGAGAGCATCAAAGCATCAGCCTTTGCTGGGCCTGCCCTGGAGCATTCCTGGGCTCTCCCAAGTTGTTTCTGAATGTGTGTTTTCCCACCAGAGTGTTTGCTTACTGGTCCCAGAGCTTCCCTCTGACAAGTGTCATCTGCCACAGCCTGCCAGAGATGCATGTGCTGAGATTCACCCCCTCCAGCAGCCTGAGCATCTACTAATCAGTTTCCCAGCAGTGAGTTGGGACTAATTCATTGAATGCATATGAGGCACGTACTGATGATCCTCTAACTTGTCTGTGTTTTGTTCTGTTTTGTTTTGTTTTCTCCTGGTGTTATTTTTGCTGTTCTTGTGTTGTTTTAAACAATTAAAACCAAAGCTGCCTACTACATTCAGCATAGACAACAATTCATCTTCCCAGGTGAGTTGATTGTTTTAATTCTACTAACCAGCTTCTGCTGCTAAAAAGTAACTGATTTGTGAACTTCTGCATGCTGCCCAAGAACAGTAATTGTGCTTTTAAAACAAAAAGTACCTAAAGCAATCCAAACTTTCTCTTACCAGTGTCTAATTCAGGCCTCTCCTCATCTGAGGGAGTGATCTGAGGTCAGGGCTAAGGTGGATTTGCATATTCAGACTTTCCCTTAGAAGCAGCTTGTTTGCTGATGTAGGGTGCCAGGTACAGAGTGTTTATTCTGATTTTTGGAAGGGTTTGCAACCCCAGCTGAGTTCCCTGTGCAGTGGTGACACTGGACAGGCTAGGGACATTTGGGATGCATTACCTACGGTAGAGATGAATTCTAATGTCCTAGTTCTTTGAGGATTTCAGTATTTCTGATTGTCCTAAACATCCTGAGGGGGAGTGAGCAGTTCACAGACAAGGACTGATCTTGAAAGATACCACAGACAAGTAGGTGAATGGGAAGAAGTCTGAGCTTGGTCAATACACAGACAACTCCATGCTAGGAGAGATGAGCGTAGTTTTAAATGAATGGAAGTGTAAAACCATACTGTCTGTGGTTGAGTTTACTGTCTAATTCCTGATTAGAAGCAAATAATCACAATTGCAATGTTAAAACTTCCAAGCTCTACGAGATGAAAGTGTAAAATATCTATCATCCTTGTTTCTGCTTTCCCAGAAGTTCCCAGTCCTGCACAAACAGCACAGCCTCCAGAAACAGCTACAGACACTAAGTAAGTACAGTGCTCAGTTCTTTTATTTGCATACTGTTTACCTGAAAGCACTGTGTTCTGTCCAAAACTGAACTTGGCATCTGAGAACTCACAGGAGAACTCTAGCCAGTAAGGGTGATGCAGCTATTCCCAGTTCTATAGTCACTTTAAATGGGACACTGAGAAGGCCTTGCCTTTACCATCTAGTCATGGTTATTTGACCATTCCCAAGATCAGGAAGGTCTGATGAAATAGAAGCTATGGAGGTTTACAATTAAAAGAGCATGGCACACTTAGGTGCAAGCAAACATCTTTGTCATGATCTGAATTTTAGGGAATGCAGGATCTTTTGGTCTGCATTGCCAGTACTCTGCACTGTAGGTGTTTCAGTAGTAGCAATGGAACACATAACATAGCCATGCCACTGCCAAACCAATTCCTGACACTTCCTTTGAAGGGATTTTCAATGAGTCTTTGTTCCTCATCTGCTAAAGGAAGCTTGGAAAGTCCTTAGCTGTTACGTGGAGCAGTAACTGTTTTTTCCTCTGACTTATTCCAGTGCTACCAAGCTCTGTTCTCTCACTCTTCATCTCAGGTGGTTATGCAAGCATTATTTTCACTGTAACCCTGTCTTCTCTTGTTAGTGCTGACCACCAGCCAGACACAGATGGAGTTGAATGTGAAGCAGAGGTAGGTTTTCTGGTTTGCCTTTTGTAGCATGCAGTGAAAAAGCTGTGGCTCTGGAACTGGGTGTAGACTTGCTGTGCCTTACCTCAGCTCCATGGAACTGTTTGTACTGCACAGATCTCCCCTGGAAACTCATGTTTTCGGTAGCTCAGCTGGAACAATTAAGTTCTTGTAACAATACTGTTTCTAATTGGGCTAAGATGATATTTTTCAGCCTTGTGGCTCCCTCAGTTTGGCAGAGCCATTTTTACCTTACCAGAGCTGCAGGTCTGCTGCTGGAGTTACAAGATCTAAATGCTCTGCAGACCTCAAATCTGCACGTAAGGGATGACTTTGTGCCATGGGGTCCATTTCCAGAGCTGTGAACAGCCAGCCCCCTGAAGTTGTCTCAGAGCAGCCTTTGCTGCCTGTGCCCCTCAGCTGGGACTCTCAGTGTGTTTCCCTTCTCTCTTGGTGAACAGGTAGAAGAGCCAGAGGCTAGCAAGTCTGAGCCTGAGGATGATGAGGATGAGGTGGAAGATCTGCCGAACAGGAGGCCCCACCTGCAGGGGATGATCTACCGCAAACCCAGCCAGACCAGCGTCTACCTGCAGGAGTGGGACATCCCCTTTGAGCAGATCGAGCTGGGGGAGCCCATTGGCCAGGGACGCTGGGGCAAGGTTTACAAGGGCAAGTGGCATGGGGAGGTGGCCATCAGGCTGCTGGAGATCGATGGAAACAACCAGGATCATCTCAAGCTCTTCAAAAAGGAGGTGATGAACTACAGGCAGACCCGGCATGAGAACGTGGTGCTCTTCATGGGAGCATGCATGAACCCTCCCCACTTAGCCATCATTACCAGGTGAGGCTGCACCTTCTGAGTGTTACTTGGGATACATACTTACTCTATAAATAGAGAATGTTTAATGCTTTGTATATAAAACCTCGCACTGCAGTCAGGAGGTGGCAGACAAGAATGCAATCTGTGTTGCCTGGAATTTTGGGTACTAGGCTTATCTCTTGTAGGGAGCATACAGTGTTCTATGGCAGTTTTATTTTTGCCTTTGAATTCTTAAATAATAAAGCAATAAAATTCAAAAAGCAGGAGAAAACAAACAAAAAGACCAGGAAGTGGCTGTTCCTCTGCCATCTCCTTTCAGGTGCTTCAGTTCAGCAGAGTGACAATAGACCAATGTGTGAGGCTGATAATGCAAGAGTTATCCCTTCCTGTCTGTTCCTCTTAGGGACACTTACTGATTAGTAAGTTAGTGTTTTTCTCTTCTCATCCATTTTCAGGGTTTAGCTGAGATGAGGATCATTTAGCCCGAATTAGCAGCCTGGCAAGGAGAAACTCAGTCATTTCTGATTGCCATTCCCAAAAGAAGGTTCCTGCTGAGGTGTCCAGTAGAGAACTGGACTTCAAGTGTCAGAGCAGCAAGAGGTCCCCAGTACATGTGTGCTCCCACACAGCTGTAAATCACTTGGGTCCTTAAAGTTCTTCAGGCTGGAGCAGCAGTGGAAGGGGCTGGGATCTGTCACCACCAGGAGAACCAACTGGACATCCAGTATTTCCCTCCAGTGTTTTAAAGACTATTTAAGGATTGTTGTTCCTCTTTCTTGTAGCTTCTGCAAAGGAAGGACCCTGCATTCCTTTGTGAGGGACCCCAAGATATCCCTGGATATTAACAAAACCAGGCAGATAGCACAGGAGATCATCAAGGTAAGAGTATGCCTTGCTGACAGAGAGAGCAGCTCTGGGCAGTGCCTCAGTGAGAGCTTAGGGGCTGCACAGGCTCTGCAAGCCTCCACAGCCTGACAGGCTGTTTGCAGCAAGAGGTGCTCCAAGTTGGCTGAAGAAAGTGGGCAGTAAGCTCAGAGCTTGTAAGGAGTGAAACAGAGCTTCTGGGTGTCAGTGAGGGGCTGGGGAGGGAGAAAAGCATAAACAAGGGCCCCAAACGTAAACAAAAATAGGACCTCTGCTGTGCAGAGGGTGAAAGCAGGTCAGAGGCTGGGCACTAAACTGACATCTGCTCCCTTGCAGCTCTCCTGCCTGGCTCAGGATGCTTGCTGCTGGAGGAGTGAGAGTTAATGTGTATTAGAAAGCAAAGCATGGCCAGAGTTAGAGGCTTGTGACTCCTAAACCACAGCTGACACTTGTGCATCTCTCTCCCAGGGCATGGGCTATCTTCATGCAAAGGGCATTGTACACAAGGACCTGAAATCCAAGAATGTTTTCTATGACAATGGGAAAGTTGTGATCACTGATTTTGGATTGTTTGGAATTTCAGGTGTGGTTCAGGAAGGAAGGTAAGTGGAGGTTTCAGTGCATGTTTCACTGCTGGAATGATAAATTGTGATCAAACAGGGAAACATTTTGATGTGCTACACAGTACAGTGAGCAGTGTGGTAGCTTTAGTGCAGACACACTTTGGGAATAGGCACTCCTGTTTTATTTCTAAGCAGAGTTCTGTCTGCAGTTCCTGTAGCACATTGCTAGGAAGTTATGTGTGGAGTAAGACTCAGGAAACACTTGAATAGTCAAGGCATTAGGAGAAGCACAGATGTGGCTCCTGTGTTGCTCCTTGGTTGAGGCACTAGTGTTTCAGTACCACTTCTTTCTTTTGACCTCAGGAGGGAGAATGAGTTGAAGCTGCCTCATGACTGGTTATGCTACTTGGCCCCTGAGATTGTTCGTGAGATGGCCCCTGGGAAAGATGAAGACAAGCTGCCTTTCTCCAAAGCTGCAGATATCTATGCCTTTGGGTAAGAGAGGAATACCTGAGAGTGCCTCAAGAGCTTGCTAAATGAGGTTTGTGACAGACCTGGGCCCTGTGAGTCACTGGGTCCTATTCTGACACTTGGGATTCTAGCTAGGATGTGTTTTTCTTGCCTACTACAAAACCCTGGGGGAGGTGTGTGGGCTGGGAAGGATTTGCTGCACAGCCTCATCCACCTTCCAGAGCTTATCTGAATACATGGAAATAGTGTCAGGGATTGTATCTTTTTCCTCAGAGCAGGCAAAGCCTTGATTTGTCTGTTGGTGTTGCAGGACTGTGTGGTATGAGCTCCAAGCAAGAGAGTGGCCTTTCAAGAGCCAGCCTGCAGAGGCACTCATCTGGCAGATTGGAAGTGGCGAGGGAGTCAGACAAGTCCTTGGCACTGTTAGCTTGGGCAAAGAAGTCAATGTAAGTACCTCAGGTACAGGAATCCTTCCACAGAGCTATTGATCAGGAAAAGAAGGAGCTTTATTTTACCTGTTATATAAGATAAAGGGCAGGAGAAAGAACAGAATGGAGTGGGGCACCAGGTTAGACATTAAGCCTTTGCCCATAACTGTCACACAGAGGTGGGCATCCACTGGTAGGCAGGATGCTGTTTGTAAGCACATCCAAGGCCTGGGCTTGCATAAATCACAGTGCTCAATCAGTTGCTTGCTCTGCACATCTGACCTCTGAACTAAGTGGAGGTAATGAGCCACAAACACCCTTTGCAGGAAATTCTCTCAGCCTGCTGGTCGTTTGATGTCAGCGAGAGACCAAGCTTCACTGTCCTCATGGAGATGCTGGAGAAGCTGCCCAAGCTCAACCGGCGCCTCTCCCACCCAGGGCATTTCTGGAAGTCTGCTGAGTGAGTATTTGCTGCTCTCTCTCTCTGTAGCTGTGCCAGCCAGAGCCCAACATGGGTTCAAACCCCTCCAGAGATGTGTTCACATCCCCTCTGACAAATCCCTTGAGGAACACTGCACTAACTCCGTGCTTTATTCTGATGGAACCTTTAGAATATGGAGTTCTCGAGGGCTGGCTTTAAATTACTGAAAACTAACTCTCATGGTGTCTTTTCCCCTTCCCTCCCAACTCTCTTTGTAGGTTGTAGCTACTGGTGCACTAATGGGCTCCACCTTGCATGCTTCCATGTGTCGTATCCTAACGGCACCTCGGACACTCACCTTCCATCTAAAACAGCAAAACCAACCACGACATTAACCATGGACATAATCAGCACTGTATCCGAGTTCTCCTTTTCTGCCTTTCTCTGCTTGGTGTGGGCTGTTAGCTTCAATAACAACTCCTGTCTGCAAGAAGTCACTGTCTAACAGCGTGGCCATCTTTCACTCCTGAAGCGTTTCCGCAGGCTCTAACCTCCTCCAGGAGAGGCTCTGCTGATCTGTCTGACTAACCAGGTGCCAGCCACAGCCAGTGGTGTGTGTCCCTGCCCAGCAGCTTAGGGGGGTCCTGAAACTGGTCTGACTTGGGCATGTCCTGCAAGTCTCATGGGGCAGAAGGGTGCAGGTTCCTATCTGCAGTCTGAGGTGATGCCTGTCATCCTTAGTGCTGGACTGTGCCTCTGGGGCTGAAGGCACAGCCCATGACTGAACACTCCACCTGCACTGCAGACCAGCAAGGGTTAAGGGCCAGATTGTGCCAGTTCTCCCTTGGGACCAGAGCCAGCACTGAAGCCAGATCCACTTTGTCAGGGAGTGGATGAAGCTGGTGCAGTTCTTGAATGGAATCTGCCAGGAGCAGATTGCAGTCCCTCTGCCTGCTGGACCAGGCCATGAGTGGTGTCCAGAACTAGATCAGCCACAATGCTGTGTGAGAGAGGAGGAAAGCAAGAGTACCCTTCAGCTCCTCCTCCCCTTGCAAACCAGTGCTGTCAAATTGTATGATTTGCTTCTGTTTACATCTCCTCTTCAGCAGAATGTCTGACTTAACCTTAGGAGCTCTGCAGAACTGTAGGTAACACAGCAAATATGTGCCTTGGGAGAAAAGGTCTTTTTTGCATTCCTTACCAAGTCACCTGAGCACACGTGGGAAGGCCTTGGGAAGTGGAAATGGTTCTAGCTATGCCCACAGCTTAGGGGTGAAGGAAAAAAACATCTCTATGCACTTGCTACAGTCTATAAAGAGGAGCAAATGGATTTGGGTTTGTTTAACTTTAGCAAAACACCAAACACTCCTTTCTCTTCAAAAGACCATTCTGCAAGCCATTTTACACTTCCCTTCTTCAGAGAAACCAAGTGCCCCTTGGAAACAAGTGTTGGGCTTCTACCCACCTTAGGGACTTAGGCAAACCTCCTGTTCCTCCAGTCTGAGGCAGATCAGATTGGTGCTGTTGCCACTGCTGAAGTTAGCATGAATATGTTCATGTGTTTGCTGCTTAATTACTTAAGCCTCTTTCTTTTCTGGGTGATGTGAAGTTGTATGAGCTGAGAATCTAACCTATTTTGGTTCCTGTTCTAGGACTAGCTTTGTAAGAACAATTCAAAGTGAGTAACTCTTCCCCCTCCCTTCTGCTCTCCTTCCCCCCTCTTTCAGCATTAACAGTAGCAAGGTTGTCCTGCGGTTTGAGAGATTTGGCTTGGGAATCCTGGAACCAAGTCACCCAAAGCTCTAGTGTGGTGTGGGATTGTCTTGTGGTAAGCTTGTCTGCTCACACAAAGCATCAGGAACCTTCACTGACTCTTCCAGGCTCTGGAGCTGGTGCAGCTACAGCTGAGAGCCACACGACCCTGAGTGCCCAGCCCTGTGTTCTCTGTGCAGGCTGAACTCTGCCTGAGCACCAGCAGTTACTGAGAGAATGTTTACAGCACACTTGTGTGAACTGTATTTTTGTAAACAGAATAAACAGTGAATCAAGTTTAACTATAGCCAACCTCAAATAGCACTGAACAAAACCCAGAACTATTTCTAGTTCCTTCTTGTGTCTGTGGTAACTAGGAGCTCTCTTCTGCCTTCCAAGAGCATGTTTGCCCTGGCTGGTTTCAGACTGGTGATGCAGCTAGGGCAAGGGCAGGAGGTCCAGGCTTCATTTGTCTTTCAGTAAGATAAAAATCCATTTGTTGCATTGTGTTTTGCCCAAAGCAATCACTGAGCTTGGGGGGTTAGGCCAAGCTTTTGGGTTCCCTTGACTGGAGCTACACTAATACAAATCTCCTGCTGAGCTCCTGGGCTGTGTCTTGATGAAAGACTCAAGCTCTCTTCTCCACAGCCCCCAGAAAGAGCTGCTGCTTCTCACAATCCCACAGGAAGCTTAAGAGCTGCTGGCCTTGAAGAAAATAAACCCATCACTTGTTCTAGCTCTGCACACAGGGGCCAAGTTCATCTCCTAAAGCTCTAGGCACAAGTTGTAGTCCCCTAAACTGCCAGCATTTCTGGAAATACCACCCTGGCCAACCAGACTTGCCCCTTGCTGCCCTAGTGCCTGTTAGACAGATCCTGTCAGTGGCAAACACCCCTTCATTGCATAATTGCTGTTGAGCAGAGAGCATCAGTGCTCCTGTGTGCAAGTCAGTTACAGGCTCTTACAAACAGGGTGGTAGAGAGACTTTTTTTTTAGGTATCTCAGCTATATAAAAGCAAACCTCAGTTTGGTGGTACTCCAGAGCTGCCCTTCCCCTCGAGTTAACCTGCACCACTTGGTTCTCATCCAGACTTGCTACTGTTTGTTGTCTCACAACAATTCTGGGTCAGCAGTTCTAAGCAGCAGTTGTTTTCCCAGCTAGTCCTGATGGAATGCCAGCAGCCCAGCACCAAGCTGAGGCAGGGCAGGAGGTGCTGCTTCACAGCCCTCACACCACAGCCAAAACCCTGCCGAGGCTGTGCTGCACAGCCCTTAGCTAACTCCATGTCTGAGGGGAGCAGCAGCCGTGCTGGGTTCTCCTGTGTGTAAAACTGCCCAGCCTGCAGCGTGGCTCATTCCCTGTGCAGCAGCAGGGACACTGCTGAGCAAAGGTGCAGGAGGTGTGCTGGGAAGCACTGTGTTCTCCCTGTTTTCCTAGTAGGAATGCTGGCTAGGAGGAGGACAGCCAGCACTGCGTGGCCAGCACAAAGCAATTAAAACAACAACAAACTATCACCATTTACCCTTCCTACAGCTGCCTCAGGTGTAATCCAAACACTGGTGGTGAAGACTTTCCAGACCCATCCCCTGCTCCAGTTCTGGACACAGGAGGGGGATACAAAACCTGCCCTTAATCATAAAACTTGGGATTCTAATTCCACCTGACCTTGCCCTTGTGTTTAGCAGCCAGAAATAGCTCCTGCAAGCAAGCTGCAGCCTCCTGGAGGCAGTGTGTCAGACAGGAGAGGCTGCTCAGTGCCAGGGCAGGTTGTGTTCTAAGCAGCTGATGTAAGACATGCACAGAGCAATGGAGCTGAGAGTGGCTCTCCTGGCCCAGCAGCAGCTGTTGGGTGCAGTGTTCCCTGGGGAGAGGCCTGGCAGTGTGTGCTGCTGCAGGGCTGAGGCACAGCCACGCTGTTCCCTGCTGGAGCTGTGGGGTGGAGCTGGCTGCTGATGCTGCTACACAAGCCCCATGGCAGTAGTGAATGTAAATGGAGGCTGTAAGCTGGTGACAATGGACATGTTTTCTTTTCAAATGTGATGTAAACTTTGTACAGTACAAACAAATGTTTTTTTATATTTTCTATCAACTGAGTGTCTTCCAGAATTGCTATTAAATTAATTAAAATGGTTAGTATTAACAACAGTTTCTGTATTAGTTTATGCAACCAGCAAAATAAAAAAAAAAAGAGTGCACTCTATGCTGATGAAGTTCTGGATCTGTAGGAATCTTTTCAGTGAATAAATCTTTGCTCTGCATAAAGCAAGTGTTCCAGGATTGTGGTTTGACCTTTCTCCTTAGCCAAGAATGGAAACAGAAGCAATTTCCACAGGGATCTGCTAGTGTTGGCTGGGCGAGGGGACTCACAGGCCACTGTTCCCCAGCACAGAGCAGCAGTGCCGGAGCTGCTGGAGCCCAGCGCAGGGCAGCGGTGCCAGAGCTGCCGGAGCCCAGCGCGGGGCAGCGGTGCCAGAGCTGCAGCGGTGCTGGAGCTGCCGGAGCCCAGCGCGGGGCAGCAGGCCCCCAGGTGCTGTCTGGTCCTGGGAAGCTCACAAGCAAGACACAAAACCTGCTGGTTGCCTTCTCCCTCTGTCACCAAGCCAGTGCTCACCTGTAAGGCAGTGACTCCTTGACTCCCAGGATAGAATCATAGAACAGTTACAGCTGGAAGAGACCTTGGAGATCATCAAGTCCAGCCTTTGAATGATGGGCTAGATGAACTCTAGCCCAGCAGTGGGAGCTTCTCTCTGCAGTTCCGACTTAGGAATGCAAGGCACCCCATTTAAAGGGCTAGAAGATGTGGGAAAGGAATAACCACCAGCATTACAGCTTCTGTCTCTGGCCCTTGCTGTGCCTCACAGCTTTCCTGCACTAGACTGACTCGTTAATTGATGGCCTTTGTGCCCCTTTACTTTCTCCCCATTACATTAGGTGTCAGTCACTGACAACCTTCCCCAAACACCATTCCAAGGGTCTTTCCCAGAGCATCTCCCAGTCTGTTTCCACTTACAGACTCCAGAGCCCATCAGTTACAGTACAGCTGACAAACTGTTTCTTCAGCTTTTCTAGCAGGCTGCAGCACCAAGCTGTTCACTTTGTTTGCCCTAACTCAGGCTCTCCCACAAATGGTATCCCGAAGGGATGGAGAGGAGGTGCCAGGCAGGCTCCTCCCCAGCCGCTCCCGCAGCCCATCCCGAGGCCTTCCCAGGTCTCAGTTGCCCCCTGGTGGCTGCCGCCGGTAACTGCAGCTCGCTGAAGGGATGCTGAGCCCATTTGCAACTATCTTAGAGAGTCTTCCCTCCTGGACATGATGGAGTGGAGACTCCCGGAGGAGTGACCGTCCCTGGAGGGTTTTAAAAGCCATGGAGATGGCTAACCCTCCCCAGAGCTGCCAGGAGCACCCTCAGCCTCCCAGGCCCTGACACAACCTTGTCATCTGCAGAGCAGGAAAAGCTCTGCCAGCAAGACACAAGCAGCTCTGCTCTCCTCACTGGAGATGACATTGCAGTGTGTTAATTAATCCCAGGAACGTTCCTCTGCTGCCAAACAGCTTCCTGCTGCAAAGAAGAGCAGCATTGTACTGCCCTGCCAGGAGAAGGCCAAGGCTCCATCAAAGGCTATTTTACATTTCATCCATCTGATCTGGATCTTTCATAGGCAAACAATAAAAAGCTTAAGATAAGTTGAGCTTTGTTGTCTTTCATGAAGAATGAGAAATAATGAATTTAATTCTCAATTGAGCTTGAAGAGCAAAACTATTTAATTTAAAACCAACTCAAAGAGCCATCCTCAAGCACAAAGGTTGTATTGCACCAGCTGTGCAGAGCACAGCTTGACATTTGCCTGACCATAGTCATATCAAGCTGGTGGAAGCAGCAACAAAGCAAGCACCAAGCTGTGCTAGCAGAGCAGGAACCAAGCTGGCAGGGAGGCAGTGGCCTCACTGGCAGTCTGTCCCAGCTCCAAGCATTACCTAAAGCCACCCCAGTCTGCTCTCAACTTCATACAAACAGCAGGACTTCTTCCCTGAGTTTCTGGTCCTTCAGCAGGCAAGCCAACATTTCCACAGGGTTATGGCAATGCTTCCAAGCAGGGGATAACTCTGAGAGGACACTGAGATACAGAGGAAGCATCCTGGCCAGGACACTGACCTGCTCAGTCCTGGGCACTGCCACCTCCCAGCAGGGCCTGGGGCACACTGGCACTGAGGCACAGAGCTCACTGCTCTTCCCTACTCTTGTTGGCCTCCTGGAAAGTCTCATGGAGCTTTCTCCATGGGAAGTGCAGCTACCTTGTGCCATTCCCACCCCAGAGAGCTAAAGCCAGAGAGCACCAATTAAAGTGTGAGCTAACCTGAGAGTACACACAGTAGGTGTGCACCAGGGCTCCAGGCCTGCAGGAACCTGCTCTGTCCTCACTGTCTGTAGCTGAGTTCTGCTATGTCCTCTTCTGTCACTTGTATTTCTTATGTCTAAGGCTGTCCTGGAGCACATGTGACACACACTGTGCACACAAGGCACTCGACTTCTGGGTCTCAACTCCTGCATCACATTCCAGCTCCTGGAGACAAGGGATGACAGGGAAGTCTCACCTGAAGCTTTTTCAATATGATCATATGGTAACTTTAGAGAACTAAAAACTCTAACATAACTGCAAGGCACAGAAAGAACCAAAGTCACAACATGTCATTCCTCTCATTGCTATTTCCTATTCCTGCAGTTTGCAAGCCAATCTCACACCTCTAGGGCACATTCTCCCCTCCCTGGCAGCAAGAAGTGCACAACTCTCACTGTGTCACCCCTGGAGCCAGGCAGGAGTGCTGCATGGAGCCCAAAGCCACTCCTCCAGAACCTGCTTAGCTCACCTTAGCCTTTCAGGCTGAAGCCCACAGCACCAAGAGCTACACTGAACCCACACCAACCTGTTGGTCTCAGTAGAAAAGCATCTTTTATTACAAACAAATCAAGTAAACCAGAGCACAGAACCCAAATGTACAAAGTGCTTTTGGATCTGCTGAACCTTCCTGCCCTAGGCTCTGTAACAACAGCAGCTCAGGATCAAGTACCTGAGGCACACAAAGCACAACTCCTGAGCACCAAATCCTGCTGCATGCACATTTGAAGTGTATGCAGCAGGAAATTCCACTCAGGAGCTGCTCTGTTGTTATCTCATCTGCAAATATTGCTCCAGGGTGTGGGGACAGACATTTCCAAGTGACACAGCAGCCATTGCTTGCTTTGAAGTGAAGAGAATATGCACACTGCAACAATCTGACATAAATAAATTCACAAACAGTACATTTCAAACAAGATCTCAGTTCCAGTTTACATAGTAGAAAAATCTGAATTTCCCTTGTATTTACAAAAAATAGATTTGTACTAGCACAGACAGCATTACAAAAATAATTTGCTTCTTCACTATTAGGGAAATCTATTAGAAGAAGTCTCAGAATAAATAGCAACAAAAGGTATATTTCATATTTTCCTTGGGGCTGAGGTTTAGATGTCAAATCCTACAATCAGATACATGTGTATGATCCAACATGTATCAAAGAGGATTTGACCCCTTGTTTTGTGAAAGTAACAATAAATGTGCAAGTGTTGTCTAAACCATGAGTTGGCTTGTTCATGGAGTGGGGACCTGCAAAGCTCTTACACCTCTTCTGACTTCCTGAGGGAACACAGCCCCAAATATGTCTTCATGGTATCTCTTCTGGCTCTGCAAACACAGAAAGGAAACCCAAGAGACTAATTAAATACTGTTAGCTCCTCCCAAAGACCCAAAGGTCTTTTGTACTTGTAGGACTGGTTCTGTGACAGTGGACTTCAGATAAGAGGATCCCAGCTAAAGGCCAGAGACACGTGCTCTGGGGCAAGTTCTGGTAACACCATGGTCCTCAAGAGCCAGCAGACCCAGGCACTGTGTCTGCAGAGATGAGCTCTCTGGTTCCTTAAACTCCTTTTCCTCTGATGGCACTAGAAAGTCTCAAACTCCAGCTTTGCAGCATGTCTGGAACATCCAATGTCCAAAACCCAAAGGGAGACACTGGGGAAGTGGTAGATGCAAGAGAAGGACATCAGGTGTCCCCCTCACACCCTAACCAAACGGGAGCTGCATTTTAAATCAGGGTGGGTGGACTAAGCTGATCACCTAAAACTCATGCATGCTGCTGAAATGAAGCTTGCAAAGATCCTGAGTGTGACTTTGAAGCCTTCTGAAACCCACCCTGTCTGCTTGGGTAGCAGAGCCTACCTTCAGCTGGAAGAAATACTCCTCTGCCTGCTGCTCAGTGAGGCTCAGCTTCTTTGCAAGCATCCCTTTCAAAGCCTGAGCAACATCCTTGGCCATGCAGACATCTCCACAGACATAGACATGACCTCCCTCTTGATGCAGCAGGCTACAGACTTTGCTCTCCAACTTGCTTTGAAGGATGTCCTGAACATAGACCTTAGAAACACAAAAAGGATCATTAGATAAAGCTTCTTAAATGCCACTTGGGCTAGTGGCTTCTCCAAACTCAGTGTGGGTGTAAGCAGCAAGGTTCTCAATGCTCTGTCTCAGCTGTGTGATGCTCCACAGCAAGGGAGCCCAACTCTTAACTCGAGGGAGCACTCTGGAAGGAGCCAACCCTTAAAGAACAAAGGAAGCAGCCTTACTTTAGCCTGGCCAGGCTGTCTGGAGTAAGCTGTGTAGACTTCCTTAAGGACTCCCTTCCTCTTCATCTCCTCAGTTTCTTCTCTGTAGATGTGATCCACGTCTGGCTGTCGACAGCCAAACAGCAATGTCATCTCACCACCTCTGAGCCCTGAAACCAAGAGTGGGATGGAGCTACAGCACTTCCAGGGACACACAGGCTGCTCCCTGCAAGGCACCATCCCAGTGGCCTCGGGAGGGACAGGTTAGCTGTCTCAGTTCAGTGTTCAGTCACTCTCAGGGTGACAGATTTCTAGGGGGTTTACTTGGCTAATGCTTCTGGGTGTCTCCAGCTGCAGAAGCTTGGTTTGGAGGACATGGGATGTCTCCTGCTGCTGGAGGAGCTATGGCCTCCCCTTGTGGCAATGCCCAGCAGTACCTTTCTTCTCCAAGTCATGGAGACGCTGCAGCCAGAAGCTCCTGAAGGGAGCGATTCCTGTTCCTGGGCCAATCAGAAGGCATGGCTTGCTTGGCTCCGCTGGCAGGTGGAACTCATTGGCACTAAAATGCAAACATGGACTGATTAGGTAGTTAGTTAATGACTGACATCTCACTGTCAGTCTCCTGAAGGATTCTGAGCAGCAAAGTCTAGGTTACCAATCTGAAAGCAGTAGTGAAGCTTCACTTGCTGGGGGCTGCCTCCTGTAGCCTGAGCTTCACTTGCTCCCCAGGGGCTGTGCTGAGAGGATGGTGCCACAGCAACAGCTTCCCTTCACAATTTGCTAATGATAAGGATCTAATTTCTGTGAGATGGGGAGCTTCCCTCTCTTGTCAAACTCAGCTACTCCAGCTTGCACTCCCCAGTCCCCTGGATATCCCATGCAAGCTGAGCTGAGAGCTGCTGGCTCTGGGTGGTTTCTCTGTCACACACTCACCTGCGTACAAAGCAGGGAACTGTTTGATTGAGAGCTATTGTATTCAGCCATGTGCTGCAGACTCCATGGTGCACAGGCCCTTGTCCATCTGAGCAGAGCAAAGGAAAGCACCTGTCAGTATTCAAAAGCTCTCCACTTTTTCAATAGAGCAGAGTTTATACTTCAAATGGTGGCTCTAAAACAAGTGTGCATCTAGCAATGGTTTATAAGCAAGGATACACTGCTGCTGAGACAAATGAACACCTGCACTGCACTGTGCTGTTCTTTCCATACCACAGCACAAACTTCTGCTACAGCTGTGCTTCATGCCATATGGCAGAACCATGATGCAGCCTAAGTATCATTTAATTAAGAGAGACACAAACCCAACAGTTCATTACCTCTTGTCTTGTAGTTGACAACTGCCACTGTCAGGTGGATCTCTCTGGGTGTCATGTCACAGGAGGAACTGACAGAGTAGTACCTGGGCTTCAGAAGTGGCAGCTGAGTCAGGAGGAAAGCTGTTGAGACCTCAGCAGAAGGAAATTCCTCCAGGACCTCCAGGATGTTGGGGCTGTTGTAAAACTTCCATTTATTGTACTCTTCTGTGCTCTGAAAGCCAAGGGCCACCATCACAGTGTTAGCAGCTTGTGCTGAGTGCAGGAGAGCAGGGCTACTGGCAATGTCACTTAGAGATGAGATTCCTGCTCCACATTCCACTCAATATACCATCCACAGATTCCCAAAGCTCTGCCTAGACCAGTGTTGGGGTTTCCTAAGAAATCCTTTAGTGTCTGACAAGAGAAGTGTAACTTTCTCAGATGCCAGCTGTGTCAGTGAGGATGAGGAACTGAGGTGGTATCTGCTCCTCAGCCCCAGGGCCTGACAGCTCCTCAGCTCTGCTGAAGCCAGCAGCAGAAGCAGGCACTTAGCATCCCTCTGAGGCATTGGTTACTTGACATGACATCCCTCTGACTCTCAGGGTACCAAGTGCTGACAAGAATAACTACCAGCTCCCCTTCAGGCCCTCCCACCTGCAAACTGTAAGGTCTTCTA
The DNA here is from genome assembly GCA_013396975.1 of Bucco capensis. Classification (NCBI taxonomy): domain Eukaryota; kingdom Metazoa; phylum Chordata; class Aves; order Piciformes; family Bucconidae; genus Bucco; species Bucco capensis. The sequence goes on along the minus strand of VWZO01000520.1, from coordinate 337,464 downwards.
GTGGTGTATGAGCAGAAAGCAGCAGGAAGCAGGCAAGAGGAAGGCAAAGTGAGCCAGCCACAAGCAGACAGGAAATGCCAGCTCTGAAGAGACCTCTCTGCATTCCCACACGCAGCTGAGCCACCAGACCAGCCTTTGTGTCACTGGGGTTGGTGTTACAAGCACACACCACCTCAAGCACCATCACTACAAGAGTTTAGTCAGCCTGTGCTACAGAGCTAGAGGGCATCAGATGGTCCAGCACACACACAGCCCTTCAGCACGAACCTAGCCATAGCACTGACCTGACACAGAGCTTGCAGTCTCTGCCTGTCTCCTTCTGCTGTCACCAGCTGGGAGAGCTTCCTCAGTAGCTGTTGGGAGGGTGGAGTAGTGATATCAAGCAGATATGTCAGAGCCTCAGCGAGTGTGCAGGCTGGAATCCTTTTGTCACTTGTCCAGTAGCCACCTGGAAATGAGGGAAATAAAAGAACACTTGGCAATTCTCATGGCATTGGACAGCTTCAGAGCTTTGCAGAACGCAGTGTCCTTCAGAACATGACTTCAGACTAGGCTGCAGCAGGTCTAGAGTGCAGGGCCCTTCTGAAAAGGTTCAGGAGAGGGTTCAGACTTGTGAAGGGAGGATGAGGCAGGGAACTCAGGATAGCAAACCACCACTTCAAAATGGAAAGTCTTTCACGTGAGGAAATCATCTTCTGGTGAGTGAGAATCCTATGGTTTAGCAGGTTGCTCCTACTAAGATGGACAAGATGGTGATGGCATGTAACTGTCTTGGGACTGAGCTAACAGTGAGCACTCAGTTCAGGAAGTTAACTGAGCAATGAATCCAGCACCTGACTCACAGACAGTGTCAGTCTAGGGTAGCTGAACACTGCTGAAGCTACCTTGGACCATTAGAGTGTGCAAGACCAGAACTGAGAATTATAACTGAAGAGGACAGTAGAATACAATTCAGTCAATAAAACCAGCTCAGGAATGTCAGAGAAGCCTGTCAGACACCCTCTGTTATGCTATCTAAAGAGCCCCAGCTTACCATCAGAGCAGGTTTGCAGCCTGACAGTCTGATCAGCTGGAGGAGCATCCTTGACACGTGCAATGAGGCCATGGACTAGCTCTGGCTGGTTGCCTGGGAAAATCCCAATGTGTTCTCCAGGCAGGTAGTGCACTTCCTGCTCAGTCTCTGAGGAAAGCTTAACCAGGATGGTGACACGACTAGAGAGACACAAAAGAGAGACCAGAGACAGCCTGGTTACCTCCACAGGATTTCCCTTGGATTGAGCAGCAAGGGAGTCAACCTGAAGTGACAGCTGGCAAGGGCTTCCTTGTCTTCATCCCCAAATCATCACACCAGCTTAGCACTTCATGGAGAATTAAACAAGTAATAGCCCAGCTATGAGAAATGCTTCTAGCTAACCAAGCAAGATCCTGCAGTGCTGCCTGACCTGTCCAGGACAGAGTTAAAATGCCTGCAGCCAGCCAGGGAAAGGAAGTGCAGCTCTCCTGAAGCCTGGCTAGCTCACATCTCACGCCAGCTCACAGCACTTCCCCTAAGCAGCTGTGTTTAGAACAGGGGTGAGAGCTCCAGCACAGGATGCTGGAGAGCCATTCCTAGCTAGGATGGCTAAGGCACACCTCAGCACTGAGGATCCCTTTGTATTTCTCTGGATTGTCTTGTCTCAGCTAGCTCTGCAGCACAGCTGAGTGCAGCAGCTTCCTGCACTGCAGCTCTTGGCTTTTTCTGCTAAGGGGCAATTTTCCCCCAAATGAAGTACAACTTTACCTGGCATGTAGCACAGCAAGGGAGAGGGACCACACACATTTAGCAGGTATCCAAAGGCCATGTCCCAAACTCCCTCATTTAACTACACTCCTCCAGGCTCTACTGGGAAATCAGCTCCTAGCCAAAGCAGAGCTCAGGCTCTATGTGCTGGCACAAAGCTCCCACATACTCCTTCCTGCCTGTGGGGAGCTAGGCAGGCATTTCAGATGCTTAAGATTTTAGTAGCATCTAGTAGTGTGCAGCATTCAAAAGACTGAGGCATCATACCTGGATTTTAAACTCTGCAGGTTCTGTCTGGATTTCAGCTTCATGGGAATGATATCCTTGGCATGAATGTTTGCAAGTGCTGTTGAGAAAAGAGGACATGACTTGTGGCAGCTTTGGGATGAGGTTTGTTCAGTGTCTTCACAGAACATGCAGAACAGAACTGAACCATGCTGGCCCCAGAATGTGACATCCTTTCAGTGACTGAGGTGTCCCACATGCATCCCTTCCCTGACTAGAAGTAGCTCAGCTCAGCTTCTGTCCTTGTGGGGCTGGCAGACTGGATGCTAGTCCTGCTGCTCTGCTCTTACTGTGCTGGATAAGCTAAGGGTTTCTCTCTGGCCACTGCATTTTGCTGCATCACTCTGTCAGTAGCAGGCCCACTGTCCCTGCAGGGCTCAGAGGCCTCTGGAGCACACAGGGCAGAGCAGGCCAGGCTGGGAAGCAGTCAGTACCTTTAGGCAGCTCCAAGGGCTGAGGCTCATGCACTATCCTGTGCTTCTTAGGCTCCCAGCTCTCCTCAGCTGTGTACATCTCAGGCAGCTGAATGCTGCTCTTCCCAGGGATGTGGAAGGCGTCACAGGCACTCTAGAGGCAAGAAGAGAATTAATGCTAGTCACAGTGAACAACAGATCCTTAGCATTCTCATGAGCCTAAGGAGGAGAGGCCAGTGCACAGATGGCTGTTTTTATGGACTCTCTTGAGGTCAGTGAGGCTACAGGGGCTCAGGGAGTGCACTAAGCTTCCACAGGAGCTGTTTATGGAGTCACCTTGAAGGCACTGACTGCCCATGTGCAGAAGGCTTCCTCTTGCCCATTGAGTTCATCTCCTTCCCCCACTGCAGTGAGCTGAGAAGCTCCTAGCTGGGCCAGTTTTTGGTCAATGGCATGAGCAAAGGCACAGAACTCAGGGTACATGCTGGACCCCAAGCCAAACACAGCATATCTGCACAAGGAGACAAAAATAAGATCACTATGTCATGCTAAAGGAAATGCTAAATGACTCAAGCAGATGCAAACCAAACCAAGTATTTTTACCTGATCTTCTTCCTCAGCAATTTCAGAGGGAGCAAGGAGTTCTTCAAGGTCTGTATAAAAAAATCATAGAGCACTAAAGGTTAGAAAAATGCTCTGATTTAAAACAGAAGTGAGACTCTGATCCATGTCCTGTTCAAGCAGATGGGACAAATGAAAGGGTTGTCCTTGGCCTCAGGCTGAGCTGAGCCTCATTCACTCATGCTTCAGAGGTGAATATTACCTTTCCATTATTGGGAGAATCTCCATTTCCAAAAGTGCTGGTAACCACCAGAAGAAGGGTTTCTTTTTCCAGGTCACCAATGCTGTACTCATCCATGCACAGAATCTGGAAGGTATAAAGCTCCTGAGGAACTGCTAGCAGACAGAAGAGCTAGCACTAGCTATGTCTGAGTGTCAGATGGCTGCTGAGCCAACTGACAAGGCATTATGCTAAAGGAACACTCCATCAGATGTCTAGTCCAGCCTATATCAATGAACATTCCAAAGAGGTTTAGAGAAGGAGAAGGCTTGCAGCAGGTGGTAGAGCTAGTCCCACTGCTGTCTGTGTTTAGTGTGGGTGCTGGTGCTCTCTTACCCTGGTGTTGAAGGCACAGTTGAACAGGCTGCACAGATTGTTGGCCAGTGTTTCAGATTTCCCAGTCTCTGTGGCATAGATGACAGTGACCTTGGGCCTGGCTGCCATTGCTTGTCTCATGAGTGAAGATGCAAAGAGCACAGCCCTGGGGAAAAGTCAGCACACCTGCATTTGAATCTGGCTCCAGGCTAAGTCACACTGATTCACAAACAAGCTAGGAAAGACTGAGTTCAGCATGGATGTTTCCTGCATTGTTCAAACTGTCCCTGCTGTAGTAGTGATTTAAAAACACACAGTCACAAACATCCCAAGAATAGAAGAGTTAAGGCAAAAACATGAAGACTCATTTGAGCAATTTACTTGGCCAAGATGCTAAGCTTGAGTTCTCTTTTCTTTGGCCTCCGGGTCTCATCATGCCAGGTATGTGTTTTCCAAGCATCCACCTGTAAAAAGAATAAAAAGAAAGTTAAGTTTCAGGTCAGAAATGTAAAATAATAAATAGACAATCTGATGATCTTTGCAAGGGCCAGATTAAACAGAATCTGTATATACAACCCACTGTGTACAAACAGGGATCACAGAATGGCTGGAAGGGACCCTAAAGATCATCTAGTTCCAACCTCCCCACACTGAGCAGGGATGCCAATCACTAGCCCAGGTCACCCAGGGCTGCATCCAGCCTGGCCTTGAACACTGCCAGGGATGGAGCATCCACAACCTCTCTGGGCAACCTGGGCCAGTGCCTAACCACTCTCTGGGGAAAGAACTTCCTTATAATCTCCAATCTAAATTTCTCCTCCTTCAGTTTATATCCATTCCCCCTTGTCCTATCACAGTCTGAAAGCTTAAAAAGTCTCTCCCCTTCTGTCCTATAATCTCCCTTTAGGTACTATCTCCAATCTAAATTTCTCCTCCTTCAGTTTATATCCATTCCCCCTTGTCCTATCACAGTCTGAAAGCTTAAAAAGTCTCTCCCCTTCTGTCCTATAGTACCCTTTAGGTACTGGAAAGCTGCTCTAAGATCCCCTGCAAGCCTTCTCTTCTCCAGGCTGAACAATCCCAACTGTCTAAGCCTATCCTCATAGGGGAGGTTCTCCAGTCCTTTAATCATCTTTATGGCCTCCTCTGGACTCGCTCCAACAGCTCCACATTATTTTAAGCTGAGGAGCCCAGAACTGGATGGAGTGCTCCAGGTGAGGCCTCACAAGCACAGAGTAGAGAGGGATCAGTCTCTGTGGCACAGCTTGAGGACTGAAGAGAACTAGCACAAGCTTGCACAGCACAGGCAGTGTTTCCTGCTATCTAGGAATGTCTCTGCTGAACTCTCATTAGCCAGGCCCACATTATCTCCTGCACTGCTGAAGTTATCTGCTAGAGTCATATCTGTTTGGGTAATGAGTACCTGGTAGTAATAGAAGGGCGTGAGGACATAGCTGAGCATCTCCTGGTGGAAGACAGGAGTTATGCTGCCTGACATGGGAGGCACAATCCAGAGCCAGTCGGCAGGACAGCCTCCCCGCAGCCGGTACTCGCTCTGCATGTACTTCATGAAGGACTCAGCAGCTGAGTGGTGATCCATGATGGTCACATTGTGCTTCTGCAGCCAGTGCAAAGAGACACACACACGTTACACAGCTCACTCTGCTCTCCTTCCTGAGCTAGCTACACTAATCATTTTGCTTTGGTTAATATTTCAAGGATTTTATATAGGGCTGGGAAAGAATTGCTACTGGCAGCTATTCTAGAGATAGCTGCTGTGAAATAATGATCATCAGCAACTCCCATATAGATACAGAGGGAGGCAGACCTTGGATTAAGGACTCTTACATCCTTTTAACATCAGCATTTTACCTCTCTGCATGGCAGTGCGTGCAGAAAGGCCTCTGATTCATTGTGCCCCAAGAAGATACTAATCCAATGGCTTTACACAGACTTGAACTCTTAGATACGTGTTGATGAACAATCTTGCCCTTAACTTCCTTTTCTTATCCTCTCCTCTCCCTTCTGCCTCCACCTGAGAATCTTTTCCTGGCAACAACAGGCAATATGGATTGCTCTCCTTTCCCAGGTGCAATATTCAGTGCCTCTGCAGATTCCACCCTCCCTGACTTACCTGGAAGCTGTAAAGCACAGCCACGTTTATCTCCACAACAGCTCTGTCTTTCCATAATGAGGAGAGTTTGTTTGTTTCCAGGCCCATTCTTCTCCCTACCTCCTGTGTGTGAAAAAGGGAGAGCAAAGGGAAACTCCAATTTACTATGAGGCACTTGGACCTCGTGATTTCCCCAGCTCATCACATTAACATGGAGGAAAAGGTATTGCAGAAGGGGGAAGAGTTGGTCATGTGTTGGGGAAAATGATGGCAGCACAGTTTGTTTCACTAGTTTGGTGAAACAGGGAGTAGTTCTGCCCTGGACTAAATGGTTTTGGAAGTGGCAGTTTCTGGTTATAAGTCATCATAATTCATTTGTCCTGGTGAGGTGAGCGAGACCTGCAGCTAACCACCAGACCTCCAATGCCTTGTCAACAGCAGACTGGGACTGAGAAAGGCACAGTCAGAGACCAAAAGTACCTCAATCAGCAGGATTCAGGGTAAAATTGGGCAATGTTTGCTTTACAGTTGCTGTTCCACTGTTTTATACAGCAGTGTGGAACAGACACTACCAGAACTGTAAAAACAGTTAGAAAACCTTGGCAGAAATTCAAGCTGTCCCACAATAGCCAGGCTCTTGTGTCAGATTAGCACAACACCCACCCCAGCACAGAGTGAGAGCATCCCTTTTCCAAAGTGCTCCCCCTGGGCAGCTGAGCACAGCTGAGCTCCAGCAGCTCACCTTGAGGATGTTGTAGCGCTGCACGTCGCAGAAGTCTCGCACTCCTATCTCTGTGCCCATGTACCAGCCATTGAAGGGACAGCCTGTGAATTCCAGCCCTCCTACCTCCAGCAGCATGTTGGCAACAGCAGGCAGGGCATACCACTTCAGATCTAACTCCTTAAACCATTCATACCTGTTAAACAAACATTTGGATTTATTACTTGCTGTCTTTTCCACCTTGAGGTGATCACCAGACAAGTCCAGGAAGGTAACTCTAGGAGATGTGACCCCTGGGGCACAACCTGCAAAAGCTCACAGCACTTTTTGTTTACAGTGTGCTAACTGGGAATTAATTGCCTGCTAAATAAATTGCAGAACAATATTAGGGAGCTCTGCAATCTGCAGGCAAGTCCCAAGGCAAACATGAAGGAAAAAACCCAAAGAAAGGCAATAAATATTTTGTTATGAGGGCAGTTACATTTTATGTATGCATACAATGGCAAAAGAAAGGGTGATATTTAAAATTCTGAATACGATTGAAATGTAGAATAGGAAAAAAAGATTTCCAGCAAAATTGCTCTTGGCTTCCTTAATTGGAATCTCATTTCTTTGTCTAACAGTCATTTTATCTTCCAGGACAATTTCCCATCCTTCCATCTTAACAAAGAACTCAAAGTGATGGCCACAGGCACAGGCTTTGGCTCTGCCAAAGGGAGGCAGAGGCAAAAAGGCAATCCTCCCAATCTTGTGTGCTTACTTGGGATGCTCCATGGGCACTTCCAGGACAATTTCTGGAGGGAGTTCAAATATTTCTGGGTCTTGGCCATTTGCTTGGAGAACAAGTGGAACTACATCAAAGCGACCGTACTTGGGCTTCCAGCCAAGCTCAATGCACAACTGCCAAGAGAGAGAAGTGCACTCTGGTGGGCTTTAGCTCTTGGTTAGCACTTACCACAGCAGCTTCTAGAGCTTGAAGTGACAAAAGTTATCTTTCCTACTCAAACAAGGTTGACACCTGCTGTTCAAGTGCTGGTTGTGTCCCTGACCCAAGGAGAGCACTAGCTCACCCTGTTCTGAGATGGAAAGGAGTACTTGCACAGCCCTTAGCACCACACTCCCTCCTCTCTGCACAAACAGCTTGCCTAGAGAGGATGGGAAGCAGCAAGCAGCTGGGATTGTGTAGGGAGCAGTGTACCTGTGTGAACTCCAGGCTGGCAGGGTCCCCTACAACAGACCCATCTGGCATCTGATAGCCTGCATATCTGATGAGCTGGCTGTTCCAGACACGGAAATCATGCTTCCCATCAGTTCTCTGGGGGAAGATGGTGATGGCTGATCTGCCCAGAGAGACATCAAACCCCATTAACCACAGCAGCACAGCAAACACATCCCAACTGGTGAGACATAGATTGTTACCAGCAGTAATTACTTCCTATTCCTAAGGTAAACATCCGTAGACAAAATCACTCATCCCCTCCACCCACCTTCCTGACTCTTCAAATCATCTCTGTTCTCTAAGAATTACTACAGATTTTGTGGCCTCAGTGATGATAGTTACAACATTCCAGAAGTGCTGATGGTGCACAGGAAAGGAACATGCAAGTAGCAGCAGAACTAAGAGCAGGGAGAAGCTGTCAAAATATTGAGACAGACCATTTTCAGTCTAAGGTAGAGTTTTGAATCCAGATCTGGGTGTGATTTTGTTGTTTGGAATGAAAGAGCCCTACCTTAGGTTTCCATTGTTTGTGGCATACTGAATGTGGTGACAGATATGCTCAAACATTTCCTTGGCTGTTCTACAGTCCCGTGCATCAAACACCTGGATGTTGCCAAAAGACATGGGAAGAAAAGACTTTGAAACAGTAATGGAAGCTCATTGTTTTTCTTATGCATTTAAGGATAGATTAAAGAAGAAAGTGTAATGAAAAATCCTATTCCTCAATTTCATTGCAGGAAAGGTTCATTTTTATTGGTTTTCTATGCATCATTTTCACAGGTAACAACCTGCAAGGACCAAGGCATGCACCTGGTTCCTGTGCTAGCTCTCCTACACGTTCTGAGCCAACTCTGAAGCACAGAAATACAAAAGCACTGTTGATCTTATGCTGTACAGCAGTGAGCAGTCCTCACTTGGAGCAACTGGCATGTTCTACCAAAGTAGAGGACACTCTTCTGATTCACAGCAGATGACTATTTGGCCCCAAATGTCTAAACTCCTAAGTTACCTGCAGATTGGACCACTGGATTCTCCCAATGCACCTAGGAGCATTCCTCCAGGCCTGTTTGGCAGCAAAGACCAGCTCATCCTTTGTCAGCTGGTAGGTTCCTGTTGTTTCTATCTCCTTGGCCACTGCTTCCAGCCGGGCCAGGTGCTGCTCTGTTTTTGGCCTGTTGAACAGGAAAGAGCCATGAAAAGAAACAATGAGCATTTCATTACTGAGAACTGAATCAAGTTGCAGACATTCTCCTTAGGTTCTGGGTCAAGAAGAGCACAGGCAGTGCTAGAGCCATAAAGCTTTGGAGCATCCTTTTGCATGAGGAGACTTCTACTGACACTGCTGATTTTATCTGTCACAATGCAGGGAGAGTGAGAGCAAATGACAGAGCTTACTAGCTTAATGGAGGAACTAAGGCACTAGAAATGCAAGTAGTGACACCATTCTCTCAGCACCCCTCACATCCATGGATTGATCACATCCTCCTCTAAGTATTCAGTTCAGATTTGGATTTTCTAGACTGGTTTGGAAAAACCTGTCAAATCACAAGCAAATGAAAAGCAGAGAAGAGGCTAGCTTCAGCCCCAAAGCAGGATTATAGTGCCTGTCAGCTCAAAGTTCTATTATTTACACAGAGACACAGCTCCTCTCAAAGTAAAGAGGATTTTCACTCCTAAAAGGAAGTGCTAAGCAATTCCTTTGTCGAGGAAACCAACTCTCACATTCCTTCGTTTGATAACAGAGAATGAAGTCAAAACATTCAGAAATATTTACCCCAGCACAGACAAAAATTGTTTTGTTGTACAGACAGAATGAAAATAGCCTGCACTGTCCTAGAGTTTTCACATTTCCAACAAGATGAAAGATCAAGGGCAAGCATGTAAGATAGTGTAAATCAGAGTGATCAAATAGCCAAGGGCAGAGATGTGCACAGGGAATATGCTGGCAAGGGAGTGCAGCCTGTGTGTACTTCCATGAATCAGAGGGAAGAAAGCTTTGTAGAAGAGTTCAAAGCACCTAAAGAAGTAGCCATTATGTGCCTGAGTTGCTTTGAAAGTCTAATCATGTTTTATGATGGGATGAGCAAACATTGAATTGTCACTTGAAAGTTTGTCATGTGAAAGCTTTATCACTGCAAACTCCTGGCCCTCACCCAGATGTTCCAGCTCTCCCTGCAACAAGCTCTCTCTGCACCAAACCCACAAAGCTCTCTGTGCAGCTAGAGCATCCCTCTGGGCATGCTCAGTGAGCTTGTATTGGTGAGAGCACAGAGCAAGGCTGAGAAGCAAGAGACCTTCCAATCTCTGACTGAAGCCTTGAGAGTCAAAACAGAGAACACAGAGCAAAGATCCTTGGAACAGCACAGACACAAAGCATTCTCCACACTAGTCATGTCTAAGAGTGGTCTGAGTGGGAGCTAATCCCATTAACATCCAATGCTAGGAAACCAGAAGGCAACACTCTGCAAGAGAGCCCTCATCAAGCTGTTTAACTGCAACAGAAGGGACAGGGCTGAGGAATGCACCTTACAGAGTCCATTTCAGCATTCCCAAGACCTGAGACTGGCACATCATGACAGTTTTCTCCTACAGCCTCACAGACAGGTAGGTAGGCACAGAGAAGACACTCACACCAAAAAAAGAAGGTAGAGTTGGCTTACTCTTTAAAGGAATTGTAGTACTGCTTGACAAAGTCTATTGCCTGAGGTAAAAGCTCTGCTGGTGGAACTGGCTCATCCCTAGTGCCTCTCACCAGGCCCTTTGGGGTCATGAGTGCCCCTTGGCAGGCTTTGGTCCTGCAGTTGATAACCTGGAAAACAGTAAAATCCCCAAAATCAATGTTGCACTTTGTATCTTTTCAAAGCCATGAAAAGTCACTGCTCAGGATTTGCTATCTCACCTCCTTTGCTGTCATGTGCAATGTGTCCAGAAAGCTGGATCCATTCTCCATGTTTCTCACTTTTACATGTCTTGGGCATCTTGATATTTGGTTTGAAGCTTTGAGACCATTTTGGGGAGGGTTCTGGGCAGAGAAGAGATCAAAACACATTTCCTTCAGACCTGTCAAACATCTTAAAGCTTCAGTTCACATCTTATATGATCATTAAAATGCTACAAATGAAATTCAAGAAACTAGGGATAAATGAGATCTTCTCCAGTGTCTTTATTCCCTTGGGAATTTGTTTGTTACTGAGGGCTGGCTTTCCAAAGGGGAATCAAGGCAGCAGGCACTCCAATCCCACTGGGTCTCCTCTTACCCAAGCTCCTTCTGCTTTAGAAAAGATCTTTCACCCAAAGAGCTCAGAGCAGTCCCAAGCACATAAGCAGAGCTAGTTGTGACAGCTCAGAAGTTTAGAGCAGTAAGCACAAGGCCTGTGAGCTGTGCCAGCAGACACTGACACCCAGGACAGACCTCTCTGCCATCACTGGCCTTCGCCGAGGTGACAATCGGTGGCATCTCTAGCTGCTTCTTCCCCAGCTCATATAAGTTGGCATCCACATCTTCTAGGCTTTAAAAGAAAGAGAGACAGTTCAGTATAATACTTACTTTTTGTCAGTTTTACCTGCAGCATCAGTGTGGACATGCTCAGAGCAGTGTCTGAAAGATGCACTGAGTCAAGAAGCCAACCCTTTGCAGCAGCAGGGGGGTGGAGGGGGCTAAAGCTACAATCACCCCCTCCCCACATCACTGGGGGGGAGGAAAACAGCAGCCAGGGCCTGGATGGTAAAGGCTGAGTGTCATTGCTGTAAGCTAAGCAAAGCACAGCTATACAGTTACCAGCTGGCCAGAAAACACTCAGAGGAATTAAACAAAGAGGTTGAAATCTTCAGGGAAACATCTGAAAACTTCAGCTAGGTCCAACCTCCAGCTCATTAAACAAATAACATACTTTGATATTCATTTCCTTTGTTTTCTGCATTAAATCTTCCTTTCTGAAGTCCTACTTTTTAATTTGGATATCAGGTTTGAGAAGATGTTCAGAAAACAGCTGAGAGGCATCCAGAGCATGAACCTGAAACAAACTCCCTAGTGTGGGGAGGGCAGGGATGTGTTTGAGCTGCTCACTCACTGCTACTAGTCAGCTTCACCCATCCTCACATTCAAATACAATCTCCTGTGAGCAAGGGCAGGAAAGGGCAGGGAAAGAGATGGCATGCCAGAGAGAACTGAGAGAAGTTACAGCCTGAAAACTGAGACATTCACTCTCCATGTGCACTGACTTTATACAGGGTCTTGTATAAGCTGGTAAAAGTATTTCTGTGATACAATTTAATTACAGCACTAATAATCACTGCTGATTTTTATAGCCTCCTAAATCCTAGCATATATGAAACCATCACAGCACACCAAATATATTTAGAACTATACAAGTGAACAATGACTGTACTATTTAGACACAAAAGCTTAAAAGCATCTTACCAAGTGAGCCCTGCTCTGTTCTTTAGTTAATATTATTGCTTTGGGAACATCTCACAGGTTCCTGCAGAAGCCCTGTCACATAATCTTTCCTTTTCAAATGAAAGAGAAGCTATGAAGTCATGAAAAGCCCAAGCTCTTACCCATGGCTCTTCCTGGGTTTTTCCACATTATTATTGACATCCTTCTCTTCAGAGGAGTGGTTCTTAGCAGCACGAGGCTTGAACACAAAGTGCCATGGGCACAACATGTTGGCTGCTTTATTTGTGCTTGTAGGTCACAGTGCTGAAATCTTGTTTTGTGTGGGGTGGGAACACTTCTGAGGAGAGAGAAAACCCAACAAGGTCAGGTTTTGAGTAAGAAGGGAACGCCCTTGGGCAGGCTCAGAGCCCCAGACCAACTGATGTGACCTCAGGAGCTTCCTGCTTCAAAGAAACACAATGACTCCTCTCTCAGAGCATTGATACTGCAGCTCTTGGTCAGGCCCATTGCAGCCATGCCTTAGTGGACACTCCAAGTGTCCCCAGCTGCACAAGGCAGCAGAGAGCAGCAGCAGGGACACTCCTGGGCCACGCATGGCCTCACCCTTGCCTGGCTTTAAGCTCCATGTTCCTCAGAAGTTTGTGAAGTGTTCTTCAATGTTCTGTGAATTCATCTTTACATCAGTTAGTACCAAGTTGCTGTGTTGTTCACACAGTGAGGAAAGAAAATGAGGCAGAGTGTTCTGCAGTGAATCCATCTGCCAGAAATACATGGAATGCTGAGAGCCTGGATTCTGTGTTTTGTAAGATAGATATACACAGCACAGATTTGACTCTAACACAGATAGGAATGAGAATGCACAGAGATTAATGCTATTCATCTGAACATTCATTTTCTGCTAATTTCTGATGCTAAAAGGGATTTCTGCCAGGGAAAGTGTGACAGGAGGAAAAGAGCAAACTAGTAAATTGCTAAGTAAAGCAGAATTCAACTCAAGTGTTTGAATCTGGTTCATAACAGAAATCCAAACCATATGTTTCCAAAAGAACTAAAGAGAGTAAATACACATTGTCACATATTCCCTATGGAAATGATGGATTGGTTTTTTTATACTGCTTTTTCAGTAAAGTTTATATTGCTGGCCTGCTGTAAAATCACAGAAGGGAAATCTGTGCAGAACCTGTAAGGTCTTTCTCTGCTACTCCAAGTGAAGAATTAGTGTGTAAAAAGACACAAAATAGAGACAAATCTAAATTACTATTCTGCAATAAAATGCTGTTGTGTGACTACACAATATTGTAAGACACAGAAAAAAGAGAAGGAAAGGATAGGGAGAGAGAAAGAAAAAAGGAAGGAAGAAAAGAATAAAGAAAAAGAAAAAAGGAACGAGGAAAAAGAAAAACAAACCAAACAAACAGCCCAGGAAATAATAGACAACCAGGAAAAAAGAGTAAAATAAAAACTAATAAAAACAATACATGGAAAAATCAGACTAAAAACCAAAAGAATAAAAAATAAGAAAAAAGAAGAGAGCAGACACCTATTCCATCCCCTGGCATCCCAAGAACTTGCTTCTCATGTTCACCAGCACAGGATTCTGTAAACAACATTTACAATCTGTTCCATGCACAAACCTTGAAAGCAGCAGAAAGAGGGATCAAGTTTTCAGAGCAGCAGGACAGCTTGGAAGTGGAGCAGGAGCTGAGCCCAACACCTTACTCCTAATATGGGAAGAAGCAAAAAAGGTAGAGTTTGCCATCTCTTAGTGGAGTTGGAGCTGCAGTGGCAGGCTGAGCCCTCAGACACTCTGTGCCTTACCTGTGCTGTGGGAGAGCTTATCCCAGCCTGCCAGGAGATGGACTGCTCTGTCCAAGTTTCTTCCCTTCAGTCTCTCCTGCTCTGTATCCTTCCTGTGAGGCAAAAGCATTTTATACTGCAGGAGCATGTATGCAAAACAGCAGAGTAAGGCTACTGAGGGACAGTGGACAAAAGGGGAATCCCAGAGCTTCCTCCCACACGCCTGGAGCTGCGACGCAATCCCTGCCTGGGTGTGACAGGAGGGGAGCAGCGAGCAGTCCTGGGGCTGCCAGCATCCCCTCCCAGGTGCACTGCCTGCTCCAGCCTTGGCTGCTGCTGGGGCTCAGGGATAAGGACACTGCAGCCCACACAACAGCTCTAGCAACCTTTACATTAAATAAGCAGTCCTGAAAGACTCCTGCAGATTTCCTCCCTGCCTGCCAATCTCCTAGACATCCAACAGAGTGAGCAACTCCAAGAGTAACTTCAGAGAACCACAGAGCTTTAGGATATGGAGCAGTAAAGCATTTACACAGGTGATTATGACTAAGGACAGGTACTTTAAGTCTGACATAAATACATGACTTCCTTATTTTTGATCAAGTTTGAAAGGATCTTTTCTCAACAGAGCATTGGCACAATTTCTCCTTCTCCACAGCTCTCTATCCTCTCTGCTGCTGCCTGCAAGGTTTGTCCCATTGTGCTTCTCCAATGTACTAGGAAAACTGGCAGGAGACTGCAATTCCCTCAAGGAAAAACTCTTCACAGCAGAAGGAGAGCTAGGTGATGGATTTATACAACATGTGGACACTTACCTATTACAAAAGCAGGTTCCTGCCTGTGCTCTGAGAGCCCTGGAGCCAATGGTGTCCTGCAGGACACAGTGCTGCCATGCAACTGCAGCCTCAGAAATGCTGTGCTATGCCAGCAGAGCCTGAAGGATTTTGGCCCCAGGTGTTTGTATGCTGCTATTATGTATGAGTGCTCTAAGGAAACTGTTTACAAACTCAAGACAGCTTTTCAATCTGCTGACTAATACAAGGTCAAATAGTTCCAATGATAACTAGAGAAAGATTTACAGGTGCTGATCAAAGATCTATGGAATAGGGCAGAAGGCTGCAAGGAAACAAGGAAACTCAGGTCCTCTTTTCATCTCACATCTCACCAGACAAGCTTGGACAAGGCATTTTCTTCTTTCTGTCTTTAATTTGTCTAATTAAAAATTAATATTAATTGCTTGTATAAAGCACTCCTAGAGGTAAACCAAGTTAGGTGTACTGCACGTATCCCATCCAAGGTTGCTCTTGAAACTCAGCCTGGTGCTTTCTGTAGTTGGAGCATTCACCAGGCCTGCTCATGATTGTCCACACTGTTTGGTTTTTTTGTGCAATGCCCTTCCTCTCCCTGGAATTGTCTCTTGACACTCCTTTGTTTCAAACACTCCAGACATCTAACCAGCAGGCAGAAAGTGTGTGAGCTGGGTAACCTAATACCACAGCACAAACTTCTCCCCTGCTTCTGATCCGTGACGGCTCTTCCCAAACCATCCAGATGGTTGGAATCTCCTGAGTGTGACTACAACTCTATGTTCCTCAGGGATGAAACTGGAAGTGCTTGAACTGAAAAGAGATTTCAGAGTTCAAAGAGTTAGACGCTTCACACTTGTTGAGTTTCAAAATTCTCTTTGCTTCTTTTCTTGTTAAAGATGAGCTCTCTTTCTACAGAGCATGGGGAATCTTAATGTCTATTACTGTAAAAAAGATTATATTTGAGCAGAACTTTAAATGAATTCAATTCTGCCCAATGGTTGCTAAGCTTCTACTATTCAGTCTCCTTATTTCCCTGTGCTTGGAGACTGCTGAAACCAAGGAAAGGCTCTGCATATGGAACAATCAGGCTTGGAATGACCCTAACAGGAGAAACATCTCCTTCCCTTATGAGAGCTGTTGGAGGGACTGGCTGAGGTGCAGCCACGCAGGGAACTGCTTAATCACTCCAGTTGTCAAACAGGAGCTGCTCTTTCAGTCACCGAAATCAATAATAAAACTGCCTGTGGGGAAGAACAAGAGAGCACCTTTCATTGCTGAGGTGGAGTCAGAGATTAACCAAACAAGCTCACTGTGCACTCCTTCTACAAATATTCCACACTGCCCAGAAAGTTCTCCCCTCAGAAGACCAATTCCACACATAGTTGTTATTTTTGCCTCTGCCATATCAAAATGCAAGAGCTAGCTGCTTGTCTCACAGGACCCCTGCTGACAGAGGTGCCCTTTCAGAGCAGCAGCTCTGACCTAGGCAATGGCATTCCAAGCATCCTCTCATTTCCAGTCCAGGTCTGGTCTGAAAATGGAATGGCCTGTAGCCCCAACCATTCCATTCCAATCAGGTCACATTGTGCCTCTGGCTGCAATGCTCTGCAGCAGCTCCATAAGCTACACTCTCAGAAGCATCTGAACACCAAGCTGTGTTTGTAAGGCTGCTCCCCTGAGCTCAGCACTGTCACAGCAAGGCAAACTGATGCTAACAAGGGCTGATTCCCCTAACTCCATGTAACCCTAAAGAGACAATGTTCAATTCTCCCAACTTTCCATGAATTGCCAGTGATTTTTTCCCCCCTAACTGATCTAACTATTTGAGATGTGTCCCTGAGGATCTTTCAGAAGTGTTGCAGGTGCCATCCCAAATCTGAAACCCAACTGCAGGCACCTATGAGCATTTGGTGTCTCAGAAGAGTTGCTCAGGCCTCAGATGCTCCTCCTGTGACAGGGATGCAGTATTTGCAGCTACAAACTGATGGCTCTGTTTATGCATTTCCTTTTCCTGAGGAAACACTCTGCATCCTGCTCTACCCTATTTGAGAAACCTCACTGGCTCAACAGGAAATTTGGACCTTAAAGTACCAGTAACACATCTGCTTAAAATGGGATGGGCTAGGAGCCCTGCATGGCACCTGCTCCATCTCCCTGCCCCAGCAGCAGGATCAGCTGTACCTGAGCCATTTGTGAGGGGCAAGAGAGCTAATTAGTGACTGAGGTGAGAAGCCAAAGAGTAAGCTACTCAGTCACAATGCAGTCACCCACCAAAGGTCATTTCCATCGTGGGCAGGGACTCGTGCTTTGCAGCAAAGTGCTTACTACTGCTCCACTACTTCCACATATGACCACTTTGTGATCCAAACAACTCATCTGGGCAATTAACAATCTTCATTCACTTTCTGTTCCTTTTCTGGGATAAAGTGCTGTTTTCTCTAATAGCTATGAGACTTCATAATTTCCAGCTTGCTGTCACTTGGAAGAGAATTTCCCTGGCAATGCTTCAGTGTGCATTAGATAGTTCAGAAGTTCTTTTAAAACAAGTATTGTCTCTGTCTGTGCTGTGTCCAGCACCTGGTACAATGGGGCACTGGCCACACGAAAGCCTCTCTGTACTCTTACAACCCAGAGGTAAATAAACACATAGATAACAACAAGGATGAGGGTTTGTGTCACAGACTGGGTGCCAGAGCACCCTGGGGTGGTAGCTACAAGTCTCAGTTTGCTAGTGACTTTGCACTTCTCATCCAAAAATGTCACCTGCAAAAAATATCTTTTTTAATCCCCGAATTCCTACACCAAATACCAAACACAGCAGAAATGGCAAGGAAAGCTGTGATACCTGGGCTGGGAGCAATCCAGGAGTGTATCACGAGGACTTTGTAAAGGTTACACATGAGCCACTTGTGTTGCTCTTATTTTGTGAGTGCTTGCTTATCTCCTGTAAGTCCATCTCAGGATCCTGTCCCTGTGGTGCACATCTCCTGCACCAGGGGCTGGAGAGAGCAGCAGGGCCAGCCCCACATCTCCTGCACTAGGGGCTGGAGAGAGCAGCAGGGCCAGCTCCAAATCCCCTGCACCAGGGGCTGGAGAGAGCAGCAGGGCCAGCCCCAAATCTCCTGCACTAGAGGCTGGAGAGAGCAGCAGGGCCAGCCCCAAATCTCCTGCACTAGAGGCTGGAGAGAGCAGCAGGGCCAGCTCCAGTCTGCACGTCGCACTTGCAGTTACACAATGAGGCATTGCCACTTCCTCACACCTCATGCTGGAATTGGGTAATGGAAACGTGCAAAATGAAACTGCTAAGCTTCTAGAAAAAGGCAAGACTTCAGCATTATTAATTGCTACATTCAATTTAGAAGATGAAAACACGTTAAAATAATTCTAAGGACACTTCTCTTTCCTTATGACATTCCACCCTTAAACCCACAAAAGAGCTGGCTCCTGGAAGCCAGCTCCCAGCCCTCTATGGCTTCAAATGAAGGTTCAGAGAAGGAAACAATAAAGCTTCTCACCAACTCTTCCTGCCTTTGTGCTCTAGAACCTCAGCAGATTCACTGCTTTGACTGGAAGCATCTGCCAGTTTCTGACAAAGAAAGATACAATCACTAACACTAACAAGTACTGTTAGAAAAGCTGTTCCCAAACACCTTCTCATACTGACTGCTGCTAATCATTTTTTTTAATTTTTTTTACACTGGTCTGGCTATCATTTCCCAAAGAAAATCTGGTTGGTTTGGCTATTCCCTCAAACTTTGCAGAACAGTCTCTTTGGTTTAGTGCTTGGATTGCTTACTGTACCTTTAAGGATTGAAACATTTACAGTTAACTGCAGCATCTTTTTCCCTGGCTCCTTCATGGTTTGAGGGATAACAACTTCCTAGCAAAAGTGAAACAAAAGCCTCAGGTCTAGGCACTTTAAAATGTGCATATATAAGTAGGGTCCCCAGTCTAGTGCCTGGAGTCCCTTTCAGATTGCATGCCATGGGATGCAACAACAGGGCAAAGTGGAAATTTTGATGATGTGAAAATGAAAGCTGAGGAGAGCTGTGCCAGTAAACCCATCCCTTCCTGTCTGCTGGTTGTCAGAGCTAGGCCAAACTGAAAAATGCACTCCTAACAAAATCCCATCACCAGCACCCTTCCCAAAATTCCTATGTGTGCATTTACAAACATCCAGGAGGAAGTGAAGGAGGGAGAAAGCAATCAGGCAGCCAATAAGCCATTTCTCTGTGCCTGGATGCACGTTGTCCCGGGCACATGTGACTCACTGGCTCATCAGCCCCAGCACTGAGGGCTAGGGACTGGCAGGCTCAAGCCAAGCAGCACTTGGCAGGCTGCAAACCCAGTGCCCTGTGTGTGGCTGCTGGGCTGGCTGCCCAATGGCCCTTGACATCATTCCATTGCTTTTAGCCTCCTGAGGATGTCACTGCCTGCAGCATGAGGAGAAGCTGGCAGGGAACATGTACAGGACAGGGTTTGTGGTCTCTGGTCCTGCACTTGACACTTGTCACTGCAGAATGGAATATATCACCTGAAGATTACCAGGGGCAAAAAGACTTGTTTTGCTGGAGAAATAATACTGAGCTACAGAACTGCAAGTGTGCTCTCATTTAGGAAAAGCATGGCCTGAGGAAGAAACTCCCAAATTCAGTAAAGGAGCACTGCTTGGTGTCAGCAGGATTCAGAATTCCCAATCCAGGTCAGGTAACAGAAGAGATTTTAAAAAATAGGTTTCAAACAATAATCCATAAATTTCCAGGCAGAATCAGAGAAGAGAATATTGAAGTATTAACTGAAGTTCTGAAAGTTAAACATACCTTAAACAAAAACAGAGCCTGAAGTTTGCACATAATGCAGTAGATTTCTGCCATATTCTGCTTTGGAAACACCTAGGCACATACTGAAATAATGAAAATCACATTTTTGCTTAATGCTAAACCAGGTAATGTGCACTGAGGATAACCTCAGATGCAAACAGAAGCAAGAGTGCTCCATCCTGGATTAAGGAAGGAGGAAGTTAAATCATTCAAAAATTATTAATCATCTTACTGTATGAAGAAATAATCAGAAAACATGCTATCCATTCTCCCTTTTCCCCCTCACAGCATAATATTTTCATGCTCATTCCCTTGGTCACTGTAGGCAAACACAATGTTCACAGTGCTTTCTTTTTCATTTGGGGACTGTGCTGAGGTCTTTACCTCTGGAGCTCTGACCAGCTGGAAATCATGTTTGCTCTGCTAAAGCATCCCTAATCCTCCTGTCAGCCTTTCCCACAAAGCCTCTGCTGTGTATAACTGTCAAATTTTCCTTGTCCTCCTGCACTGGACCCAGAGACTGTGCTTCCCTCACCCTACTCCTGTCCATCTTCAAGTCCCTTTCTGCCTGGCATGTCAATGCTGTGTGCCACTGTGCAGACCTTGGCTGAGTTTAATCCCTAAAGCAAGTGTTTGCATTCACTGCAGAGCTGCATCCCAGCCCAAGAGCTCTGCCTGCAAGGAATATGGGCTCTTTAGGATATTCAGAGAAGGATGAAGTGTCATCCAGTTCTGCATCTCCTCCCTGAGGGACAAACTTGAAGCTGTCTTTGAAGGGAGAAAGCAAGAGGGTACTCCTAAGCCACTTTTTCTTCTGTAAAAGTGTGCTGCTTCCTTATTTATGCCATTAAACCACGTTTGCTTTATGAAGCAATTGTGAGATATTTACCTGTCATAACCAGTCTGATCTTGGTTGGCTAAGAATGCTGAACTGAACCCACAAGACATTCCTAAGTCATTATCAAAACAGAGGGCACCCTCCTGCTGCAATTGACCTAATTACTGCTGAGAAAGAATCACTGGCGACCTGGCTCAGTGGCTCCAAGGATGGTTCCACTGAACAGTCCATATGGAAAAAACAACCTACCTGAGGCTACCTGATCTGCATGTTCACCATGGCTTCCCTTCTATCAGGTCACACTTTCACCCAGCTCTGCCATTTTTCTCTCCTGAACTGATTTCTTCTGAACAACCAGCAGGGAACTCTTCTTGGAAAGTGCCTAATATTCTTTTATCAACACTGTCCCAGTTTGCTTATCTGTTTGATAAGAAAAGTGATTACATGCAAAGGCAGATGAAGAAGGAAACAGCCACAGGAGCATTTCCATATCTAGAAACTAAATCTCATCCTGCTGATCCTATCACTGCTCAACCTTTAGTACCACCTTGACTGTAGCTTTGCCCTGCTGTTGTTCTCACCAATAAGCCTTCTCTACTGAAGCAATATCCTGGAAAACATCAGACTTGGAAATATGCATCTGAGACTCATGCTTTAGTAGTTGACAAGCCATCTGATAGAACTGGCTTTGGAAGAGGAGATGGGGGTGACTTATATAGCTTCTAAACTTCATTTTATTTTAGTCCACGTGGAATCTATCCTTTTTGTCCTAACTAGAATTAGTAGTGAAGCTCTCCTGCCTCAGTCCCTCAGTAAATAAAGTGTTCCCTCCCACTGCTCCCTGCAACAGAAGTGCACCTAGCTGCTGAGTTGCTTTCCCCTCCCATCAGTCTCTCACCTCCTAAATACAGTAGAGGTCTCTCTGCAAAAAGAGAAAATCATTTGCAATCTCTGTCCCTTTCTCTGGTTTGTACTGAAACACCTAGCACAGTTGAAACAGTTTCAACAGCACTCCTGTGCTTATCTTTACTGCTGCCCTGTAAGCGTCTACCTTTTCCTTTACACCAGCCTTTATCTACTCAGTTTTCTTTTTTCCTGCCTGTTCCAGCATCAAAGCCTGGCCAGCAGAGCTTGGCCTGCACCAAAGCACAGTGTGCTCAGCTGCTGCCATTGTTTCCTGCATGGAGACAGGGGCTTTCTCAGGCACTTTTATGGCTCTGCTTTATGAGCCTTTACGGCTGAAGTTGTTTTTGATGACCAAAGCACTCCAGTTGGGCCAGTCTCACCTCAGCCTGCACATCTTCCCACCTCGCTGAAAATGACATCAGATTTTCACCACTTTCAGGCAAAATTACCTTCCCTGTCAGTGTTAGGAAGGAAAAAAGCTAGTGCTAGAGGGTTTGTGCTAAGGAGCTTACAGTGTCTATAGCAGCAACTCCTTAGCTTCCCCTAGCAAGAAAGGACAGCTTCCACAGCACATTCTGCAGCATCTTCAGAGCATTTTCTGTTGGTTTTCATGCATTTTGAGCTACAATGTACCCTGTTAAGTATATCAGAAAGCAAGCTTGTACTGATCTGCTGCTAGCTCCAATTCACGGAGGAAATCTTTTGGCTAATTTAGGAAAGAGGAAACATCACTTGGGTGATTGAAAAATCACTTATTTCAAAGAAAATCCAGAGATGGGGAAGAATGTGTGCTGATGTGGCCAGGTTCTACATAGTGCTGGAGAGCTTGATGAAGTGGATTAGGTCACAGAGTTTAATGTACAATAAGCAGGCCTAGTACAAACAGCAAAAGACTGTTACAGATTAATTAGCAGGTCCCAGTATTACCCAAAACAAGTTTTGTCTCTATTCTATGCAAAATAATCACTTCCTGCAGTCTCAATGGTTTCTGTGGCTGTTGCAGCACGGATCTGTCTGGAGCACAGGCACTAAAGCAAGAGGAGCTGATGCAGACTGGGTGCTCCACTGTTCAGTGACAGAAACAGGGAGATTCGGGGCCAAAAGCATGGTCTTGCCTCATCTTGGTTTTTTGTAATGATTGCTTTTGGCTGAATCATCTGATACCTGGCAGACAGGATTATTAAGGGGAATTTCCTATGATTTTACAGCACTGTCTGTAAGGTTAAAACAGCTCAAGATAGCTCCCTAACCAACCCAAACTGAAACCCAAGAGCTCTGGATAAGGAACCAAGGGAATGAGAGCTCATGCATACTTTTGGGTAGCAGTGGGTAGTAAGTTCCTCATCTCAGATCAGTTCCTACCCAGTGAGATAACCATTTTGCAAAAAAACCCTACACTACTGCATCTCTGCTTGATTAGAAGTGATTGCAGCATGCAGAATGAGTGATGCTTTGCATCAGAGGTACTGCAGGTCAGCACTGAGACACAGAGGAGCACAGCAGAGACTAATGATCAGCAACTCATCAACTAATTGTTAAACACACTGCACGTTTTAGCACTGATACAGTTGGGAAAGAGAAAAAGGGAATGCAGTTCTTCAGCAAGCTCCTTTCAAAGGCTCTTTGTTAGCTGGAAGTCGATGGCTCTGTTCCTCTCTCAGCCAGACAGGGATTGCAGTCAAGCTACCACCCTGTGCAGATTCCATGTATTAACCCCTGCACCTTTATGAATTAACTTGGAAGATAATTAGGAAGCCAGAGGGCAGGGATTGGCTCTTCAGCTCTTGAGTTTCCTAATGAACACTGGATGACTTTCAGTGCATTTAATCCACTAGAAATTGTCAATACCATTTTAGTATCTTCCTAATTCAGAGTCATGCTAGTAGAGGAATAACCAAGAGCTCAGACAGTCAGAGGTGCTCTGTGCACTGAAAGCAGACTCTGGGAGTGAGAGAGCCAGGGAGGTTAGGAGCTTTTGATTCTCAGGAACAGCCAGAGCTGAGCTCCACTGCCAGCTGCTGTTTGCTCTTCTCTTGGCCATGACAGCCCCACTGCTAACTGCAGTTCAGCCATGCACCTCTGCACACACAGGGAACCTGAGACCCTTCCAGGTCACTGCAGTGGAGAAGACAGAGCAGGAAACAGCAGTCCAGAGAAGTCTCCAAAAGATAAACACCTAAAAAAAGCCATCTGAGAATTCCTACTGAAAATCCTGGTTATAAAGCTACAGCCTAATCTGGGAGATACTTCCAGCTAAGAGAAGACAAGCTCCAGAGAGCTCTTCCAAGAGGCAGGGAAGTCTCCAAGGCCCAACAGGTGCCTGCCCTCTGTACTGCAAACCATGGCTGAACACTTCTTAGAAGAGGAGTAAAACCCAGAAAAGAAAAGAGAAAGTAGCTCTTGCAGTTGCACAACTATGGAAAACAATATACTCTAATTTTAGGCCTGCGAAATGAGCCCTCAGATTGGTGAGTGCCAGGGAGGTGTCTCCAGCAAATACATCATGATACAGTATTTTCCAGATTACCAACTTCTGTTTGGCATTTGTTTTGAAACACAACATTTTCCTTGTTCCTTATTCCATGCCCTCTGAGATACAGCTGAGTCTTTGTAGATGAAATTACTGAGAGAACCCAAGTAAGACTGAGAAAATCCCAGCTCTTGTGCAATGTTACCTAAGCCAGACCAGCAGTGAACCCAATCACTTACAAAACTGACAAGAAATGCTTGTGCCTTTTAAAATCCATTCTGTAGAAAGGCAGGAAATAGGAATCCAAACAGCAGCATTTTTACATTTCTTTCAAGAAGGATGCTGAAGACTGTGCAACAACTAAGCTGTAAGAATATTAAGCCATCAAGTGCACTAATTTTGAAGAGATGAAGCTGAATCCCAGCAGAAGGAAGCACACAGGCCATGAAGTAGCTCAATCTAATGTTGTGGGGCAGCAGATGAAAGAAAATGTTTTATCTGAGGTAGTGAGGCACCCAAACAAAGGTGTCTCAGGAGTTATTGATTAAAAAAAACAAGTTAGTCCTTTTTAAAATGGATTAATGCAGGGGAAAAGCAGCCAGTTTGATAGTTACAAAATAGGGGAGTTAACCTCTTAAAGTTCTCAGTTCTTAGGTAAACATAACAAATAGCAGTAGCAGAAGTGCCCTTTTCATAATCTCCTGGTTGAAGTGATCAGGCTCACTCCCTTCTGTGTGTAATGCCAGAGACCTCTGAGCAGTGACAAACACAAACATTGTTAAGCTCATAGCTCCATCTGTTTCCAAACTTTTTAAAACTAGTTTAAATATCAAACAATTACAAGGAAAACTGAAAGCACTCTTCAAAGAACAGGGATGGGTTTATTTAAAGCTAATGTGTCTGCCCTGATTAATCACCAGCTGAAAGAAGTACTTGATGACTAGTGTATACTTCAGCTAACACTATTTCATAAAAGCTGGCTTGACAGAAGTATAAGATAATCAAATAATACAAAAGTTGAAAGATGAGCCAGCTGGCTTGTGCTCAAGAAGAAATACATTGCCTCTGAACACTAGGAAAGATTACAGTGCAGCAACTCCCCAAGTGAGCAGTGCAGTCCAGTGCCAAGGCATTTTCATGTGTTGCTGCCTTGCTTTGGAACACAGCTCTTGACAAAGAGACTACTCACATCTCAGATAAACATATGCTGCTCTGGATGACACTGATGAACACTATGTTGGGGAGCACACAGCTCTGAAAACTTGTTCTTACAGTTTAAGGTCAAGGACTCTCACAATGAGTGAAGATGCTGCTGCTGAACGCCTAGCACTCCCAGCCCCTGTGCTGCCTGCTCACTTTGCATCTTATCAGAGCTGCAGATGAAGGCACAATTTGTAATGCCAAGCTAAAAAGCTATTCACAGGCAAGAAACTGTTTCCCCTAAAGAAGGATGACAGTAAATATCCTTGTTTCTCTCAGAAGCTGTGTGCACACTTGTTCCTTACAGCCCTGCAGTATGGATCACTTCCCTTGTGACACCTGAGAGTGAGCCAAACACCACAGAAGAGATGTTTTTGTCTAGCATCAAATTCTTCAGCTCGGGTGTCTCTGAACAAAAGCAATGCCTGTGACATAACAAGCCCAGTGAAAAAGACTTTACCAAGTGCTAAAGCTGAAGAATGACTTCAAGAGTATTCAGCTCTTGGCAAATGGTGCTAAGCAAAGCCTGGCTTGGGCTGGCAGAGTTCTGTTCAGTACCCACAAGGCTCAAATGACTGCCAGGGGCAAGAGTGAACTGAAATCAGCAATGCTTCTGACAGAAGAATGTGACATGCAGAATACTGTCCTGTACTTGAGACAAACCACAAATCCACAGCCTTTTCCAGACCAAAACCTGGTATGGACAAGTTCAGGAAAAAAACCTCACCAGGCAGTTTCTAGCTGAGCTCTAAGGCTGGGAATAACAAACCCAGACCTTTCAACAGTTGTCTGGGGGCTTAAGAGCAAGAATCTGTACACCAAACCAAGCCCAGCAACTAATACACTGCCACTGCTCCAGATTTCCTAGACAAGTCACTTCCATAATTGTAACATACAGATTATTCCCACACAATTTCAGCTCTAGGGTCCCAGTGTTACATATAAAGACAAAAGAAAGCATAGTAGCAATTTGGTTCTAGCCTTAGACTGAATGTTGAGAAGTCTATAACCTAGAGCTAGGAACTTTTTCTCTCATTTTCCTCAGCTAAAATGCGATCTAAAGAAACTGTCTCCCCACAGTTCAAGAATTAAAAACATGATTCTAATCTAATAAACAGAATTCTCCCAACTGTCTTTTCCTTGTTTCAGTGTTTGTCTTGCATAACAAGCCTTTTGTGAAACTCTCTCTCTCTAGTTTAACTGACACAACCTTTGCACAGTTAACTCCATTCAGCTCCTAATTGTAGAGAAGTACTTCAGAGAAGTTATTGACTCAAGGTCTTACAGTAACCAGATGTAAATCTGTTGCTTCCAGAATGTAGTTATTACATTTATGTAAACACAATGAAAACTCTCAGCCTAACAACAGCCAAGTGATAGCATTGCAGACAGAGTGATGCTGGTAACTGAGTGCTTATCAGAGTGCCAACAAAACCTGGGGCTCTGGCATGACCTTCTGCTGAGCCCTGAATCATTCTACCCATCACCAGGCCATGTATTTACCAGAATGCTGGGATGTACAAGAACACAAATGGGTTCCTCATTTCAATAAAAAGAAACAAACCCATAGGGATAGGCTCCTCCCTTTTTACTGATGGGATCTTTTGTTGTGTCAACAGCTTATAAGCACTTGAAGCTTTTTTCTGTCAGTCACAGTGGTTACCCTACACAACACAGTCTATTTTAGCTCCTGTTACTTAACTTGCACCCAACACCTTTACTTTCAGAGATTCCAGATGACTATGGAAACACAGGTGCACCAGTCTGTTTG
The DNA here is from genome assembly GCA_013396975.1 of Bucco capensis. Classification (NCBI taxonomy): domain Eukaryota; kingdom Metazoa; phylum Chordata; class Aves; order Piciformes; family Bucconidae; genus Bucco; species Bucco capensis. Next base: position 310,767 of record VWZO01000520.1, on the reverse strand, counting down.
GGGTTGGTATTTTCCTTACAACTGCCACCTAAGACCAATGGAGGAGCCTGAGCAGTGAGGTGTTGCCCAGGAGCAGCAGCTGTGCATGCAGCCGTGCAAGCCTCCCCTGCAGTGGAGGCCATTAGCACAGGGGCACTTACACCACAGGAGGATGGAGAACAGCTCTTCAGTCTCAGCAAGGCTGGGAGCCAGAGCTGCTCACAGCTGAGCCTGGGCACTAATGAACACAACTCCATCTACCAGAGCAACTCTCAGGTCAAACAGGTTAGTGAGTGGTAAAGTAGAGCAACCTCAGGATTCAGTAATTTTTCTGGATAATAATTTGGATTGAAAGTGTTGAAGCTCTGCCCAAATCCTTTCTCAGAGTTCAGGTTCTCACCTAAATCCAGGCTAACAGAACATCTCAAATTATGCTGCTGAAGAACAGAAGTTGTATAATGTCTTGAAAGCACAGAAGCCTCAGCTATGCAGCTGAGCAACTCTTCAGCCCAGTCACTGGAGAAACATGTCTGGGGCACTGAGGTTGCTTTCACTACTAGAAGGAAGTAAATAGTCATTTGCATGTCTCCCCACCACCAAGAAAATTATTTGTTCTGTAATAGTAAATAAACTTATCTCCACACTTTATTTCCATTCTATTAAAGGGTTTGTTATTTTGAAAATCAGACTGTTTGTATGCAAGAGAATGGCATCTCTCTCATCAACTACTGTCTAAAATATTCACTCAGGATGCCTCCTGCCTCAGCACCCCTGTTCCCCCTCTGCACCCTGCTAAGAACTGCATGTTCTATCAGTTTCAGATCTAACCCTCACAGATCGTGGTCCTACCATAGCACTTAGGTCTATCATACCTTTGGTCTGATGTTCCCAAATCTCAGCTGGCACCTCAGACATTTGGAGCTGCAGACATGCCACGGTTGCACCTTCCAGTTCCTTGGTGCTTCCCCTCTTGAACTAGCCATAAATTAAACAACAGGCATGTAAGAATGATTTAGACACATAATAATTACCCTATTTATTATCTGAACAAGATATGTCTTACACTAGGAAAAGTCAGACAAAAGAATTGGACTACTTTGAGCTAGGACTTTCTTTTTGTTTCTTTGCTGGCCGAATGAAAAAGCTCTGGAGCCTAAGAGATATCTGCCTCAGCACTTGGGTCTAATTTGGCAGGTGAAAGAGCTCAGCTTGGAACGAGTAAAAACAAACCCAACCCCCAAATCCTTGGAGCTGTGACACAGCTCGCAGCATGCACTGCCACCTGCAGACAGGAAGGCCCAAGTACAGCTAACAGCAAAGGGTCAGCAGGAAACTTCTACCCCTAAAGTAATGTTATTTAAGAGTTCATACTCCTACTGAGCTTTCCCTGATGAAAGTCTATTAGGGCAGTGAGAAAGCAGACTTTAAGAACATGGACTCCCGTTTTTAAAGGACATTTATTAGATGTTGCAAACAGCTGTGAAGGCCTTTGTGTCATTCCTTATGTGTACCACATGGCCCAGCTCAGTGTTCAGTGCACACACCCCACCTGAAGGGTGCCCCTTCCCGGGAGATTCCAGAGAGCAGGGTGACAGGCTTCCTTCCCTCTTGGAATAAGACAAGACAACCATGAGCTGAAGTGCAAATCCTGAGCAGAATGCAGATACAAGCAGAGCACAGAACAGGCAGGGGAAACACTGTGGTTCAGGTTTCAGATGGGCTTCAAGCTCTTGTGGGTATCATCTCTGCTCTGCAGCCTCAGCTCTTCTGTCTGCTACCAGAGCACAACCAGACCTGTGCTTTGGTCACACCTCTGAAACACATCTCTGGTCCTCAGAGCAGATGATCTGACACAGCAGAGGGATTACAAATGGCAATGCACTGTTCCTGATGCAGAAGAACCTCACCACCAGATAAGCACACAGTAAGTATCACACATAGCTACACTAGGCTGGCTCTAGGCCTATTGGTTAATGACTTGTACTTCATTACATTTTCTCCTCAGTAAGTTTTCCTGAGGAGATCTCTGTTTTACTCAGAGCTTAGACAAGTTTGGGCTTTAAGCTAAAGTTTGCTATTATATAAGCCAATATTTTGAACTTAGATTGTGCCTTTTAATCTACAGACTCGAACAGCTTCAGAAATACTAATTTAGCTTCATGACATCCCAGTGAGAGATAAATGGTTGTATTTGTATTATCCAAGAGGAGACTCCAGGCAACAACTGTAAGACAGTGCTGGGCTTGAGTGCAAGTCCTCTAAGGTTGTTTACCCATGACATTCTTGTCCTCATCATTCCTCTTCTACTTCTGTTTTTTATACTAAAAAAAAACACAAAGAGAAACAAATCATTTGTGGGAAAGAGTGCATAAATAAAATAACAGTTCATACTGACAAGGATTTACAACTCTCTTCATGATCTACATAAAATTATCTGTTTCCTTTGAGTTAGATTGAAATTTGATAGGCTTGCTCTCTCCAATACAAATTAACACTTCTTGGCAGGCACTGTGGATCTGATCCTCCTCTCTCAGCTCAATTACCAGTTTTCCAGTGTAGCAGACTACAATCTCAGTAGCAGAACCAGAATGAAGTTCTTCATAATTGTAGGGAGAATAAAATCAGGCTCAGGCACAGTTATTTACTAGGCTATAACTGCTAGGATTTGGCTACTGCCATAGATTTATAATCTATGACTAATCTGTGCTTGCTCCTGCAACAACTCTCATTTGGATTTCATGGACTGGCAGAGAGGAGGACTTAACAGTCATTTAGTAAATTAAATCATAGATATTTAGAGCAAGCTGAACTTTTGACTTGCTTCTTTCTACTCTGAGAAATCCCCATTAACATATCATGTTCCCCAATCAGACTTAAACCCAAGAAAGTGCAGGTGACTCTCAGCTGTCTACCAGTAAACAATCTTTACTCTTTTATCTAGGAAATCAGCCTGAGTGGTACCTCTCAGTGCTGCAATAGCAGAGAGGCAGATCTGCTGGGGGATAACTGTGGCACTAGTGAAGCAGTCACCACAATATTCCCACTCTTGTCTAACCCTGATCTGCACAGCAAGAACTGAGGAAAAAGTTGTTCTGGGAGTTATGTAAACTGATAAGAGAGGAGAGATTCCTGTTAGGAAAGCTGCTGATGCACATCAGCAAACTCTGGCTTGCAAAACACTGGAGTTTCTTTTTCTAGAAGAGAGTTACACCAGCCACCACTGCTAAGTTAATAGAGTTCTTCATGGAAACTAAGACTGATACAGAAACCAACCTAAAGCATTACTGGTCCTAAAAAATACACTGAAGTTTATATCAAAGAAGAATTTTTAAACAAGAACTATGACAACCATAAATCCCTAGTGGCTTAAGCATTTCCTCTCACCCAGACAATGGAACAGTTTGCTATTCCCTAACCTGGTTCCTGATGTTTTCTTCTTTGATCTGAACTGAGAGAGCACAAAACACTCTGATGTACTTACTTTATTCATCACCCAGTCAGCATCTTCAATGGCTCTCTTAATGATCTGCTGGATTCTCTCAGGGTTGTCCTCATCAGCATGAACTCTGAAACTCTGAAACAGTTGCCAAAACAAGGGTCACTTTAAATCTCAAAGAAAATACTGGATGCAAACAAGCTGTTGATCTGAAGAGGCAGATGCCCACTGTAGCACCTGGCTCTGCTATTCCCCTAACGAGTCTTGTCAAATGTGATTTCATACTATTTTACTCCTTTCATGGAGCATCAAAAAATCCCAGAGAACTTCAGTTCAGAAAAACAATTTAAATTGCCTGCAACATTAAAACTAGAAAGTCACAGAACAAGTATGCTCAAAGGCATGAAATTGCCTCCATATGAACAATTAGATTAGATTTATCCATCTGAGGTGCTTGGAGATGAGATACACATATAAAAAACTGACCAAGAAGAAACCAGAGAGTTTCACCATTAAAGATATGTTTAGGTGAGCAAGGCATGGTTGTTCACTCTTGACTACCACAAAAATTGGAGATGAAGGCCAAGGAGAATAGAGCACATCAGATTCAAAGCAAACAAAAATTAATGCTCCTCACATACTCCCAGTATAATCCTTCAACTCCACTGATGTTCCAAGCTTGCAGAATAGTATTTCTGTGCCAGGAGTTGGGAGGAGTTGGTGCAAAGTGCAGAAGGAGAGAACAAAAAGCAAGAGAAGGCCCCAAGGCGTTTGTGCTGGTGTCCCTGGGCCTGCCCCTCACCTGCCTGACAGCATGGCTGTAGTGCTGGCGGATGCTCTCGTCGGGCAGCTGCCGGCAGCAGCGCAGCAGGTAGCGGTACAGCTGCAGGGGGCTGCGCACCAGCTCGGCCTCGGGCAGCGGGGCCAGCAGCAGCCTGCTCAGCTGCTGCAGAGACAACAAACACAAGGGCAAAGTTCTACAACAGTGAAAACACGGTCACCATATCAAGGGTTAGCAGCATAACCTGAAGAAACTTTAGGAGAAAGCACCATCTGAAGTGAAGCAGGACTAGCTTAGTGTATGCACAGACAGGGTGCAGCTGTCGCTGATCAAGGCAGCTCATACAAGATCACTTGATGATGGCAATATTAAGGTTTTTTTAGTTTAAAAAAAAGACCTCCAGCATAAGCTGCTAGAAGTATACAAAGCAGTAGCACAGTCCTGAGGGACTTTTCCCCTTGATAAGCCATGATCCTTAGGTTCACTCAAGTTTCCAGGGCTTCCTTGGGCACTACAGAGTGAGGATACTCAGAACTGCTACAAGTGGTGTTGGAATTCAACAATATTTCCTAGTATTGCCATGCTCTCAATATCTTCGGAGCTGCTCTAGGATTGTCAGGCTTTTCCTTGAAATAATAGGAATAGACACGGGAGAAGACAGGCAAAATTATTGACAGGTTTGAAATTGTCCACTTTTTTGGTAACAGGAACAGGAAGAGAACAAATCCAACAAGTTTCACCTCCATAACGACACTTCCACATTGTAACAAAGGTCCATCCAGGCTAGATAAAGTGCTAATCAAACACTGTAAATGACTTGTCATTTAACAGATGGTTACCATCTGCAGAGAACTAAATTAACATTTGGGAAAAAGCACTTTTACATCATTGCCCTTAAGAATAAAGATAACAAATAAGTAACTGAATAATGAAGTAGGTGCATGGCATTATTTTAGCACTCATTATGAGACTTTACTCATCATTTGGATTATTTTTTTCCCTTTTTCTTAAGTAATTTAAAGTCCTTCAGCCAGATTTATTTCAGAATAGAACACCACAGCTCTCACACTGTCTGGGCTGTGTATTAAGACAGACTAGCTCTTATGTAGAGGGGAAAATCTCCTCACTCTCTACCTATAAACACCCCTCACAATGGGATATGTACTATTGTAATCTGTATTTGCAGTAAAACAAAATTCCCCCTCAGTCCTAACTAAGCAGGTATCAGTTAGCATACCTCTATAGCAGGAACAAGAGCTATATGCTGGTATCATGTAGCAGAGCTCACTGAAAAGCTTTCCATGTTTTAGGGACAAAAAGTGTGATTCCTCTAGGTGAAGCAAATGGAAGAATTCTACCATAGAAGTGCAGAATGTGTCTTATTCTTGAGGGATAGACCTCTACAACACTGCTTTGCTCCTGGCACAAAACCACAGCACAAACTCATACCTGAGCACCTCGTGGTGTTACTCTTCTTCTGTTCATTACTGAAAGATTGGGTGCAATCTGTGCTATAATGAATCTAACTATCTTCTGGCCAAAGTAGCATCTTGTCAAAGGAGGGGATCTGTTCCTGTGGCAGAGCTTCTTCTGCAGGAAGTGTGTGAGAAAGAGCCTTGCAATATTAGCACTATTATCCCTGTTGGAACTGTGCCCACACTGCTCAGTCAGGGAGCCAGGCTCTATCAGGGGAGCTACTATATATACACACATCTAATGAAAAGGTTTCTGCCACAAAGCAGCCTAATGACAAGTCATGAGATGAGGCAGAACGAGGTGGATGAATCAAACAGGTGGGATGGGAACAGGGAGGAGGTGACAGTAATCTGAGCCTGGTTTTGTGCAGCCTAATAGAGCACACAATGCAGCTCACCACCTGCTCAGCCAGCAGCACCAGGCCAGTTTTATAACACTGTTTTTCTGAGGACCTGCACAAAGAGTGAGTCACACTGAGGGGGGGTATGGAAGCCCCTAAGAAAGCCTCTGACAACACTTCAGAAAAGCTTTTGTAGCCTCCAAGGGAAAAAGATGATCACCTTGAGGAAATACTTAGCAAGGTTACAGTCTCGTGAGCTGATGAGATCAATTCACTAAGTTAAAATATACTCTTAATAGGCAAAAACCTTTGGAGAACAGAGGTCAGGATCCCTTTCCTGCTTATTTACACTGCCATCCTTCCCTACAGCTGGTCATTTCCTGAATTCATCATAGGTTAAGGACTTTCTTGGAAAGAAAAATAGACCAAAGCCATTCCCAGGACGGATAAATCTCAGGATGCCCAAGGCAGCTGGAAATCCTGCTGGTTTGGATTGTGCTAGTAGTGCCCTATCCAGAGCAAGAGGAACCAATCCACATCACTGAAAGGTGAAAGTGGGTCAAATTTAAGATAAACACTTTTTAAATATTATTCAAGTCTGGAATACAGATCCAAACTTTATAAACCATTTCTGCTGTACCAGAAGTGGTATAACATTTAGGAAAGAGTCCATGGAAAAATGCAAAAAGTGGCATTTCCAGTTTTTAGTTACAGGTAACTCAGGAAGAGATGATGTTGACTGAAGTGAATTTTCAAGCACCCTCTTCTCTCAGAATGTGACATCATGATGTCTTGTGGGCAAGAAAACCTTAATTGCTTGGCTCCTGGATTCTATCATCATGACCTTTACCCCCTGCCAGTTCTCCACTTCTCCCACAAGTGACATGCTGTAAGAAGGTAAATGTGCACTTGCCTCTGACAGGTCAGTGATGTGCCAGTGCAGCTCATTCACCCCTGAAGATTCCCTCTCTCTCCAGTACCTGTTCCCTACTTGGAGCTTCATGGGGTGTGTCTGCTTTTGAACCCTTGCTATGTTCTATCAGAAAGTATGAGAGATGAGGTAAGACTTCACAGTGATCCCCCCTGAGAATGATTTGCAGCCAAAATATGGTTTCCATTAGCTTTCACAAACAATTAGAAAACCATTCTTCCATCACAAGGGCAATAAGCTGGCTCTGCACTGCTGCTGCAAGCTTTTCACTCTACTTGTTGGATTCCATTCCTGTTTTTTTCATATTTGTTCAATAGAAGCCATTTGGCCTCACCCACTACAGGAATTGAATGCTGTCCAAAAAATCCCCAACAGATGTAGAGCAGAAAGAAAATTCAGAAATACAGACCAAGAGGTAACTTACCACCTCTATCTAGGAAACATCAAAACTCACTTTAGGGAAAAGCATTTAAGGAAGAAAAAAATTGCTACAGTAATTAGTCCTACCTCTTGAAATGATAAAGCCACATACATGTTACAGATAAGAGGTGAAGAGCTTCATTTACATAAGTGATAGGGCACTAATCACTCCCTGTGACTTACCAACACAAGCAGTGCTACAAGGGAGCAGGATACAAAGCCCATCTGTGCACCTAGATGTAAGCTAACCTCCTTAGCTCTAAGAATTGCTAGAGTTCCACTGACCCTAGGAACCTGGCCCTGTATTTCCACTACATACAGTGAAAAATCCCAATTCAATAGAGAACCCAAACTATACTTTGGGCCTACAGCCAATTGGTTGAGTTGTTTCTAGGCTTTGATGTGTAAACTCATCATATGTCATTGTGCTCTAATTAAACCTAAGTGGTGCAATAGATTTCCTGCCACAATAGCAAAGATCCCTCATGTGTGGGGAATGTACAGGACAGCTTGCTTCAACATAAAGGAAATAAGCTGTGGGAGAGAGCAAGAAACCAGTCACCTAACACATGAACATGGAAGGATTCAACTGATCAGTGGAACTGAAAACGTTGTTTCACTAGAGGTAATTAGGGATTTTCCAGTGCAGTAGTTTTTCAGAGGAAAATGATGAGCTGCTGAACCCAGATCATGTCACAAATACATTGACACTACCCTTCACATTCCCACAACTACTGGACTTCAACAGCACATGGGAAACTTGATGGCTCTTTTGGTAAAATGGCTGTTTAATTACAGATAATCATATGGCCTTACCTACTATTAAGTCCTAAGATCCTGGGGCACTGTACAAGTTCAGCAAAGAGCAAACAGATCCTGAGATCAGCCAAGGCTAAACTCTGCACTGTTGCATCCCACGACACTGGAGAATTTGCATAGTTACTACTGCAGTTTGTCCCTTACTTGGCACAAAAAGGACAATGAACCATAGCAAGAATCTGCACTGTTGCCTTTTGTTCCAAAAACGTTCCCCCCTCAAATCCCACTAATGTTACCATTTTTATATGGCAAGAAAAAACCCTCAACCTCACAAGGTCTGGCTATAATCCTGACTAATAATGTAAATCTCCTTCTGATAATTTAAATATCATGCATAGCACAACAAACAAACTATCTAAACCAAGAACTGTTGAGTCAGAAATAAAATAATCTGCTAATTGTGCTCTTCTGGAATGGATGACTGTATAATGTCCTAATCAGAAGGCTGAAATCACATTTGCATTTAGATAAAGCCCTGTTTAAAAAGAGACAAGTATAAAAGGAGACACTGAGACTATTGTGGCATTTTTCTGCATTGCATAATCATTTACATTCCTGATAATGATATTCAGATAGTGAAGCAAAGGCTGACCAAAGCCAATTAATCTTGCACTCTGCATTAGCAAGCCTGTCAATTGACCCAGTGTACAGCTGAACCCATGACGATCCTGCTATGACACTAGGTCACTGCTCTCAGAGAGGCTTTTTCCTGCTTTTGTAGCTGTTTTTTAAGCAAATCCCTACAGTTAGAATCTCAATCCCTCTGGACTAGTTAAGCAGCCACCAAAGCTGGGCTTCAGAGACTGGCAGTGTTAATTAAAGAGTGCAAGAGTTACCTGAGCTGTTGCTGTTTCCAGGTTGGCTGCCCCTTCCTTCTCTTCCCCCCAGCACACAGGCTGCAGATGTGTTTTCTTATCACTTCAAACTGTTACATCTCCAGAAGTCTAACTTGGAATTGATGATTCCATATGCTAGTCTAACCTGATGTTTAAAGTAGTGATTTTACAGTATCCTAGTTTTAACATCAGCTCAGGAAGACACCCGAATGGAGTGCTGCTACTCAGGATTCCTACTCTTGCCTTAGGATCTGGCTACATCAGTCCTGCCAGCTTTCACCAGTTCCCAGCTGGTGAGATACAGAGAAAGCCTGGGAGTCTGGGCTTTTACTTCTTTTACTTAATTTATTGCAGCAGAGTGACAGACCTTACCAGTTTCAGTGAACCAACTGCCTCTGCTGGTTACTACACTTTCTTTTCTTTATTCCCTAGTAGGTCACAGGAGAGTGACTAGTGCACTGTTCAAGGCCAGCTCTATGGGTTGTGCTGCCCTAGGCAAACCAGCAAATGCCCATCCCCACCAAGTCACATTCACTCACGGAGCTAGTGAATATTTTGCAGCCCTGGGCAATGGCCTGCCCTGTAGATACAGTCCTCCTCATATATGGGTGAGCATGCACAATGCTGAAGTCACTTTCTAATAAACACATCTCTGCAGCATGCTGAGCTTTTATTAAGATCTGCTGTTTTGATGTGATCACTTCTGACGAGCTGCAGCCTGTCATTGTTGTGGATTTTGTCCTTCCTAAATATGATCTGTAAAGTCCTACTGAGGGAATGATGACAGGCAGCCTTGTTCTGTGCACTTCTATTTCTGTGCTTCTCTGCTTTATGCTTTGCTTGATGCATGAGGCAGAGAAACAGTGCCAAATGACAGTGCAACAGCAGCAGATTTGGGAGCACAGCCCTGCAGTCTGAAGTTAGCTTTACACAATATTAGAGGAGCACTAAGGGGATGAAGAAGTGGCTCCATGACTCTCTGTTGGGTAACAAGGAATCACCAGAGGTTGGATATCCTTCATGCAGTCCTATAGCATCAGTATTAGGCCTAATGCCATTCAAAGCTATCAGCAGTTGCCTCCCTGCAAATACAAAATAACTGGTAAACCTTGAGGATGACAAAGATCACTAGAGCTGCACATAATGAGAAGAGGGCAGAGAGAATATGGTAAAGTTCTGGGTAAGCTGGGTCCAAGGTTGTGTTTTAGGACACCTGAACATTGTACAAACAACTCAGAGTGTAGGAACCTGCAGCCTACCAGAGCTTTCCAGTGTGACCTCTCATTTCACCCATCTCCCACAGCAGATCCTTCCCAGTCCTAACTCCACACACATAATCCCCAGCCTAATGAGGATGGCACTTGTACAACCTCCTGCTAGCTACAGTTCATCTGTAATCGTCCTTCCCAATTCACATGATCCTTTACAGCAGCAGCAAGAACAGCTTCCTGTCTCATTACTCCAAATCCACCCCTGCTGAAATGCAGCATCTTCCAAGCCTTTGCTCTCAAGGCAAGCAACAATCTGAGCCCAAACCTTCCCTGGCACAAACCCTGTCTGTGGTGGAGTTATGCCATGGGGGGATTTGGCCCACCACATCTTGAGCAAAACACATGCCTGTTCTTGGGAGGAATGCTTATAGGCAGCAGTATTACAGGACATTTAAGTCTAGGAGTCTTTAGCCTCTTAGGGAGGATTTTAACCTGTGGAGTTCCCTAATCAGGGATTGTTACCATACCAACAGCTAATCATGTGGGCAGATGCCCATCATATCTTAGGGACAGTGCTGAGCTCTTAAAGCCATACCTCAAGTTATCCCTAAAACTTGACTGGCTCTGTCCATGGCCTAGCCTAACTCAACAAGAATCTTTCATAAGAAAAACACAGGAAGGTGAAAAAGCAAGTGATTTCGAAAAAATTCTTACAGATTTGGGAACTGAGTGACTAAACTGATTTATAGCTCTGGCTGGGATGAACTCAGGAGGAAAAAAAAAGTTTGTTTTATTGTCTATAGAGTTCAGTTCAAGCCAAAACTCTCGACCTGAGTGCCCAGCTCAGAGCTCTTGCTGTAAGCTGCTGCACTTCACAGAAAGCAGGAGCTGGGTCTCAGTTTTCACCCTTGGTGCTAAAGGTAACAGCTTGCAGAGTTCTTGGCATCCCCATGCAGAGATCCACTGCAGCACATGGAGACAGCAGGGACCCAGCTATCCCACTGCACTGTGCCCAGACCATCCATGCACAGGCAGAGAGAGACAACTCTAAGAAAACAGCTGAGAAAAACTCTGCTCCAGAATATTGAGTGGCTTGTGCAAAGTCACAAAATCAATTAGAGAGCGAGGAATAGAAACCCTATCTTCTGATTCTCAAGCTCCCACCTTAAACACAGAATCGTGCTATTGATTGTGTCTTACAGCAATGCACAATAGCACCCCTAATTCAAAAAGCTATCCTCTGCATCTTTGGAACCTGTCTTAATTCTTCTTGATGTGTATCAGCTAAACCAAGTTCAACATCTTCTCTAGAACTGAATTTTTATCAATGACTATTGTATCTTTCCCGTTTTGCCTGAATGGCTCTGGGGTGATTAAAACATTTCCTTTTTCCTGAAGGGCTTGTCTGCTGACACAGAATGCCACAGTATTCTTCTCCCTTTGCAGCAGACAGCACATGTATCAACACCTCTCTGAGTGACTGAATGGGGCAGGAGAGTTCTCCTGAGTGGCAAAGGCACTTGATGGAAATGGAGCTGCCTTAGGTTCCATCCTTGATTCAGATTTGTTTGCATTTTCTGAAAACTCAGGGAAAAGGGGGATAAAAGCTTTGGTTCAATTGAAGCCATGTTGTAAACCTCCAGTACTAATAATTAACTCAATTATGCTGAATTAATTTGATGTAATTATTGGTGATGGCACAAAGACAGTCACCCAAAGAAAGTTTGAAAGACAGGAGGAGCAGAAGTCTTAACAATACAAAATACCCCATAAATAGCATCTTTTTTTGCCAGAATGAGTCAAAGACACAAAATGAGTTCATTACAGTCATCTGGCTTCACTCAAGCCTCCAAATTACCCCAATACCCAGACAAATAGCTGTGCAATCCAGCAAGTGAACTAGAATTAAAACATGCCCTGATGAATGTGACACAGCACTCAGCACAAGTGTCCTTCCCCAGCCTATTATCCAAACAATACAGATTTAATAATATAGCTAAGAGATCCACAATGCTTTCCCTTTAGCTGAAGACATTAATTAAGAACATTTTCTTGTTGCAGTGTTGTCAGTTGGGTGGTTTTTTGATGAACAATCTGGAGAATGCTTAGAGTCTTTTCATTTGATCTGCAGTTTTTATCTAATATTTTCAGACTTATTCAGTTCAAAACAAACAAACCCCAACTATAAAACAAACATCTATCTTCCTCCCTCCCCATTTCATATTGCTGTGATTTGCTTTGAAAAAGTAAAACAGAAATGCACTCTTTGCTATAAAAAAAATAGATGTACTGAGGCATTTTTAAATTCTCATGTGCTAAAAAAGTCAGAAGAAAAAAATCAGATGTGATTGTCTTAAGTCTTGGGATTGAAGGGAATTGCCTTTGCCTGTCTAGTTTCAGTCTGAAATACACCTGACTTACATTTGTCATATTGCTCTAAATACACAAGCTTCTAAACAACTGCTGCATTTTTATTATCCTTGGTGACAAGAATAAAAAATATTACCTCTAACCTCACCAATTACTTCTGAGGAGAAAATCCAAGTGCTTAGCCATATGAAACAAACAGTATTTTACCAATTTGATAAGTAGGTGCTGCTAGCACATCTGCAGACCACAGCAGCACCCAGAGTTCTGATCTTCCAGAGCTCAGCTTAATTGCCACCAGGCTCTGATCAGACTCAATTCCAAAGCAAGTTCTATGACATACATAATTTATGCATTTGATTTCAAGATACCATTTCCTGCCCAGTTCTGAGAGGGCAAAAAGTGTTTTCCATAGGGAAGCTGCTAACATTTTCTGAAGAACCAAACTGACTTTCCCTCAACACATTTCTGAAGAGATGCTAGATTTCAGTAAGTTTGGTGGGATTGATGTGATTGTTTGAAGTCTCCTACATTTATTTGGACAGCTACTGCACATTTTCTCTATGTCCATTTCCCACAATTATTTAGGTTTAGAAAGCTGAGAGGTATTGCTGGAAATAGACTAAACTAACTGAAATAGTGTATGCTACCAGGTTTATGTCCAACATAGGAATCTGGAATACTGGTATTGGAACACAATTTGGAGAACTTCAATTTTCTACCAGAGTTTCCCCAGGAAAATGTCACCAGCAGCAACATTGAAGTCACCTGAAAAATAATTATTTTTTTTCATGTATTTCCACTGTGGTTTAAGTAAATTTTGCCAGATGTAATTCACAGATTTCATATGCTTCCTCCCAGTTTTGCCTTCAACTTCTTCCTGCTTAAATCAGGTACACTCTTCCTTTCACTTTACTGTTACTTGTTTGGTTACTGCAGTAGAAAAACACCCAAACCCCAAATCTCATCTAGTAAGGCACAACCCTACAGAATGCATGCAAAACCAACAGAGAATAAACCACTGGATTTCTGCTTATGGAGCTCACACAGAAAACACTTAGAATTCTGACCCAGGAGCCAGAAGAAATACTCCCAACATTAAAAATTCAACCACCACATAAACAGGCACAAAGAATTGACACAGCTGAGCCATTCTGCACTACACTGATTTCAGTCTTAGGAATCTGATAATGTTTTGAGAAGAAAAACAATCTTATGAACAGTCTCCAGATCAGGGCAGCACATAGCAACAGAGAAGTCAATGAGAATAAAGCTGTTTGGTATTTAGGACTATTCCTGGAAGTAACTGGGTTAAGCTGAGACATCCAAGTTAGCAAAGACCAGTAATTAATTTCTTTTTTTCAATCAAATGAAGTCAAGTTGGGAAGCAATCAATGGGTTCAGCTTTGAGACCTGAAGGAGAGAGAGATAATCAAAAAGGAAAGGGCAGGTGGCATGCCCTGCAATAGGTTGGAGGGAAGCACGGCTAGGAACCTTTTTAGCTGGCATAGAAGGAAGAGGAGGAGATGTCTGAGGTCTAATATATTCCAGTGGCAATCTGACAATGCAAAGGCTGTTTGTGCAGATGAGAAGTTGATCAGCTTCTCCCTGCCACCAGCCCACAGCACAACTCCCTCTCCTCACACCCCCAGCCCTGCTTTGCATTTGGCGTCACAGCCTTGATTTTCCCTTTCATGGATTTGTGCTTGAGAAAAGCATCACTGCCTCAATTGTCTATTTTCAGCCTATATTTAAGAAACCCCTTTGGTTCCATTTGTAGCCACATCCTGTCTCAGCCTCCCCCTCTTTTTGTTCCTAAATATAAGGCTGATGCAATGTGATGTGACATGACAAAATAGCACATTTGCATCGGCAGAAACTTTCTCTCAACAGCAGTAATTAAAGGGAGCAGATGAGACATTGCTGAAATTGGTGTTTATTTAGCCTGGAAATAAAAGGCTTAAAGAGGACTTGAGAGGGAGTGTGTCAGCAGCATGAAATGCATCGATGAGTGCCTTCTTCTGCATGCTTCCTTACTGCAAAGGCAAATGGTTGTTCAAACAATGTAATTGATGGGAAGAGATTTAAAGAAATAAGCAAGCCAGAGATTTCTGCAGACCATATTCCTAACCAGGGAAAAATCATTTAATGTGTTTCTTTGGATTGTCAATATTACCAAGACACTTGTGGTTCTATGTAAGGCAAGGTTATTGAACCTCTACCCTCAGAGCACAGGCTCTCTCAAACTAAGAATAACACTGAGGTCTCACTGACTACAGTGAGTATTAGGTGTTTAATTACTTGGGAGCTGACAGGCAGCAGCAGCAGGTAGGTACAACACAGACTTTTGTTAACTGTCAAAGACATTCAGAAGTGGCAGCCCAGGACTCTGAGTGCTATGACTTCAACAGCATTCATAGGGCAGAGGAAACCCTACATATCCTCAAAACGTACAGAATTATTTACTGTGATTGGCCTTGCTGAATGGACACACTGCAAATACTTAGCAGGATCAGATCCTGCCAGCTTCCTCTGCTGTATTTCATTGCTGATGACAAAGAAGGCACTGGTGAGAGGATGGGCAGTATCTGCAAGTTGGTGGGGTTTTTTTCCTGATTTTTACAAAGTAAGTTTAGTTCATCCATGTGAAGAATTCATGGAAAGGTGTGATGGATGTTCCATAGGCCACAGGATCTAACAGGCAAAACACGCTTTCAAGTGAAGCTTCCTGCTCTCAGGAGGATCTTCCTTCTCCTTGTTCATGAGGCACTACCACCTTGCTTAAAGCTGGCAGAGCACGTTTTGAGCAGGCTCTTTTCCATCCCAACACAGATGGCATCAAGAACAGGGCAGGCCAGAAAAAAAAACCATCAGTTTGCATATTCTGCTTCAGTTTTTATGGGTCAGATTACCACTGAAAGCCATCAAAATGGCAACCCATATGTGAGGTGTCTGCCATTGGAACTGAAGTGATACACCATCATCATCTTAACACAGTTGGTTAAAAACAGGTTGGTTAACCACTACTTAACATCTGATACTTAGAAGTAAAGAGATTTTCCTTTCCAACAAAATTTGACTTTGACAAATCAAGAAAAGAGCTTTGGTGAACCCAAAAGGAAAAGACATTATCACATCTTCATCCCAGAACAACTGTAGAGGCAAGGCTCTCTTGGCAGAAGGTAGTTTAGCATTTATGCCAAATCTGCACTCCCTAAGTGAGCCAGGTGCAGATGTTGGCTATGGAATTTGTTCTAACTTCTTCATTCTACAAGCCACGAAATTGTCCTCACAGCTTTGGGGGAAAAAATGGGGGCATGAAGAGCTCTTTGCATATTTTCATTGATGCAAGAATATCAACTGCTGTAAAGATACTGTTGTAGAAGTAAGAAATGTGTCATTAGCTCCACACAGTATCAATTATAGAATCAGCACTGAACTGTGTCCTAATGGGATGCTGAAACAAGGTTAAAACCATGGCATCCTGTTTCCAGCCTCCTACCCACACTGCCTCCCTGCAGCAGCCTACCAGAGAGAGCTGCTGGATTCCAGGTACTATGGGAAATACTATCCCAGATGCTCCAGAAGTCATTAACAGGGTTTAAAGCAGGCAACTCTGCTCCTCTGAGAAGCCTATTAAACAGTGAAGACATTTTAAAGTTTCCTGCTATGTTATCATAGCACCTGAAATGCAAGCATCTGTTCTGCCAGCTAACAGCCAGGGCCACCACCCTGCTTCAGTACCAGGGGAGAAATTTTTCATTCACATGTTTGAGCACCCCTCTGACTTTTCCACACAGTAGCCTGGTTATTATACTACACTAATACCTCAAGTATTTATTCTCAACCACATCCAACACACAGCAAGAACAGATTCTCCACCATGCTGAAATTACTAACCTAGTTGTAATCCTGCTAGAAGTGTGAAAATATTGTTTCCTTTGGTATTCTTACTGGCAATTTGCAATTAAGGTGCTGCTGCTGCATGTAGCAGTGTGGCTGGAATGTTCCTGAACACAAACCACTGCTCAGCAGTAACTCCTGCACACACACAGTCATACAGCAAACCTGCACCAGCTTCACTTCTGCCATTTGGATGTCATTTGGCATTTTCACCTTGTTCCCCTTCTCTGTGAGGCACACAGGCTCCTAATTATTTCCATAAAACAAACAAACAAACAACAACAAAAAAAATCACAGCATTCAGAGCAGAGGAACTTTAATTATCCTCACAGATTAGGTCTGTTGAAGTCCAACAGTAAGCAAGAGAGAGCTGCAGAGAAGAATCAATTTTCATTATCTGCTTCCCCTCAACTCACTACTCAAAGTGCCATCAGTAAGTGCTGAGCAGCTCATCTATAGCACACTTTTTCAGTAGGTGAACTTTCACTTTTGTCTACTTACATTAAACATGTGCTCACGGCCTTGATATGAATAGGTTGCTGCTTTCAGTAATCTACTCAGAAAGCACTTTAATAAATATCCACTACAGAAAGATACAAGGAGAGAGAAATTCCAAAGCACTCAGTGGAACTGCACCCTCAATATTTCCTGTTAAGGGTTTCTGAAGGTAAGAAAGCATTTCACTACTTTGGAGAGCCATAGTTTCTAGTATTCTGAGCAGATTGTGGCTTTGGAAGAACCTTTTATCAACACTAGGAAAGCTTGGCAGCTCCTCAGTAAAGTTTAGCAAGGCCTGGATGGTTACTTGGCTTCCCATCCCACTGCCACAGTGATGCCATCACCTCAAAATGCTCAGGGACACTTCTGGAGCAAGGAGCAAATACCCCACCTGCAGTACTGACCTTCACCTCCAAAATCATCTCCAGGGCAGCTACAGAAAACCAGGAATTACTTCCCTGAGTTATTTTTACTGAAAACAAACAATGCACACCTGAAGTAGAACATTTTTACAGCTCTAGTAGACAAACAACATCTGAGAAGCCTCCCTTTTACAGTGCTCTTACACATTTAACAGCACGTCACACATTGCTGCAAAGTTACACCTTTGTATTGTTTCTGGATGACTTGCATTTGGCTCCTAAGAGGAAAACTCTGCCTTCTGATTTCCACCTGTCTGTTTAATCTTCTGGTGATCTGTATGAGCTTACTTTCCTTTCACTGTTTTTTGCCCTCACAGAAAAACTGCCTTTTTGCAGACAATTGACTCGATATAAGAAACTCCTGCTTTATTGAACATTTGATTGTACAGTAAAAGAGGAACCACCTAATTCTCTGAACTCAGTAATTCCTTGATAACTCACCTAATTCCTTGATACAGAACTCAATCAGAAGTCTGTGAAATTCAAGGGAATGGATTGCTCTGACTACCCAAAGACACCTGGATCAGGTCCTAGCTCAGATCATCTGGTACTTCACAGAAACTTCCAAACACCACTTGAAACAACAGCCCTGGAAAATAAAACTGACAGAACAATGTGAACTCTTCTATTATGCCTCCCTTTGAAAGAGGCAACTCCTTGGAAAAACCTAAGAACTTTGAACTACATTTACAAACAAGCAGATCAAAGGTAACTGTTGTCAGAGGTGATTTTCAGGCTTTTTTCAAATATTAATAGTATCATAACTTGGTGATACACGATGGCTGACAACAGCTTGGGATGTTCAGACTTTGTATCTCATGTAGGCACTAATACTTGCCCTCGGACAGCACATAACTACACTGGGAACATGGGATGCAAGAATTCAGCACTGAAAAACCAGACTTTGGTTCTGTCCCTAGGAGATGCTTTGTTTGCAGCTAAGGCCTATGCATCCTCTCCTGCCAGACACCTGAGGCAAAGCCTTTGTCATCCATTCACACAACTGACACTGACATCCACATTCCCAACCTGCAGCTTCAGCATCTAGTGCCTTTTCTTTGGCTTCAGTGTTGTTCTGCTATTGGTCATCTAGGCTATCAATTTGTTTCCTAATCCATTGCTTCATCTTTGCATTCCTTTACTGCTTCTCCCTTTTATTACATAAATAGGAGTTACTTCCATTTCCACTGAAGCTTTCTAGCTTTGGTATCAGGACTGAACACAGCAAGCTGCCTTACAACATCACTTTCATCCATTGAGTTTTCTTCTCTGAATAGCAGATAGGACCTCAGATTTTACCATGGCCCAGTCCTGCAGAAAACACCCATTACTTAGCACTGTTAATTAACATTTGCAAGGTATATCTGCAGTTAGTTATCCCACCAGGACATTTATGATGACCTTTCAGAAGTACATTGTCCTTTGCTGTTAGCCAATATAATAGCCAAAGAGCAATGCAATTAACTTCTCCATAGGCTGAAATTTAAACCAGCAATTACTTCCATAATTCACTTAGTAGATCATCAGGCACCTCTGCTCAGAAAGCTTTCCAAATCTACTCAAAACACACCCAGTTGAGCTTTGAGAACACAAACCACTATCACTTGCTAAATTTCATTGTTCAGTGATAAATACTGCTTAAGGTCTAACTTGTATTTCTACTTTGGAAATAAGTCTTTAGAAGAACAGTTAGTTGATGTCAGACTTGGGATGCCTTTACATTGCCAAAAGTGTACGAAGGAGCACCAAAGTAAATGTGAATTACATTCCTAACATATTTACTAGCTGGTATAAGTTAGTTAAGGCCAGTAATTTCCAATTTGCTGTGCTGCTCTTACCAACTAACAACCCAGTGTCTTCTCTTGCTTTGGGAATACAAAGCTGACCTGCTCTCAGTCACTTTTATGTACCATACTGACATTTCGGGACATTCAAACCACCAAAGAGCTGCAGCCTCAAACAATGTGGCCATGGTACTGTTTATTTTAGAATATAACATTTTAAAAGCAAAATAAAGAGGGTTGTTTTTTTAAATCAAGCTCTAATGTGCCCCTAAAACAAGCATGGGAAAACACGAGCTTGCTTTCCTAAGTGCAGACGCAGAACAACAAGATCAAAATAATTCTTTATATTCTGTACTGGCCAAACACCACTGCCTCTATCTACCACAGCTCTGCTTCCCACTGCTCTTAGAGGATCAGAAGCAGAATTAACCAACATTCTCATTTCTTTCCTCCACAGCCCACACTGGTCAGCTCTGCAGAGAAACAGTCCCATAATAATCCAGCAAGACTGCTCCCTCATTTGTTTGCAATGAAAGAGTTAATATCTGTGACCCAAATATGGAGACCCATTTTAAACTTGCTGAAAATTGCTTTTTAATCCTAGCTCTCGAGGATTTCCTTTGAAACCATCTGCCATGCACACTGGGTACTCCTCTCCTTTCTATCTGCTGGATTACTAGAACATGGATTCTTTTGTGTAACTTCATACATTTCAGCATATTAAAAAATTAGTTGAAATTTCCATTCTCTTCCCATTTCAACACCATATAATAAAAATTACTGTCAAAGTCAAAATCAGAGAGATAACTTCATAGCAAAACCAGCACTCATTTATCTTGTTTACTGCAGTATTTACATTGCAATTCTAATATATTTAGTCAGTCCAACACTGGCTAGGATTTAAGCAAATAGTTATGAGTCATTTAACTAATAGAACTTAAAATCAAGCCCAAGCATTTTCCAGGATAGGAATGGACTTAAGCATGTGCTTTTCCCAACTAGAGCACAGTTTGAAGACTGGAAGACAAAATTAACATCATCGTTAGAGACCAGAGAACATTTCCAAATCTTATTTGGAATCTATTGTTCAGCTTTTGCTCTGAACCTTTATGCAGTTGTATTTTTATAGTACAAACAAAACACTGATTAATGAACTGAATTCATTGCTAATTGAATTTTAGCAATCATGTAGAACATAGAGAAAATATTGCTTCTTATCAGTCCTTCTGACTCAAGACAGAATCCTCTGCCTCTTGATGCCTTTTCCCTGAAAAGGAGCAGTGCTAGAGATGATTACTGTACAGGACAGATCTATACATGCAGATGTTGGGAGGAAGTGGAGAGGAAAACAACAAGCAAATCATTTTGTTTCTGCTATAACAGATGTTGGAGCAGCATCATCCTGCAGACGTTGCTTTTAATGTAAAACTGCTCATACAGTGAGTGAGGGTGAGGACAGAATCAATACCCAATTACCCAGTTATTTCAGTGTTTCCATTTTAATGAGCTTCCTGTAGGATTCTGTGCTTTTAATTTTCCTTCTCTAATAATCATATCAAATTAGTTTTGTCTTAAACATCACTGAAAAAAAAAATCAGCTGTCTAAAAAGACTAAATCCTCAGCCTGATGGTAGCAGTTTCTTGATGAGATGTTCTGCTGCCATTTACCTCTGCACAAACCCAGAGCAACCCACAAGGTCTTACTTGGGATTAGGCTTGAGGGACTGAAGACAGCTTCATGTCCCCATGTCAGCTGATAGAGCAAATGGATAGTAAAAGACTAATAGTGCTATGGTATTTGCAGATACATCAGTGCTGAAAAAACAACCAAGTGCATAATAAATAGATTAAAACCACCTTTCTCTGGCTAAGGGAGGGATTAACTGAAGCCTGGTCTGCATTCCAGCTGGGGAGTAACCTGCTTTCCTGCTAGACTGCATTTGCCACTCACATTATCACTGTAGCACCACAGTTCCTTTCCACTTCCTTAAACTTGGTCAGAGAGCTGGAGAGACACTGGGGATGGAAGTGCTGCCAGGGCTGTGCCTACAGAGTGTAAAATGCAAGGCTGTGAAAGTGGCTTCTGAACTGTGACTTACTTCAGATGCAGTTCCTCTTTATGCTGCGCCCTGTCCCTTAATGCCAAACTGCTACTGTGTCACTCCAGAGTCTCACTTACAGACTATTTACATCCCACTTTCCTTTGAAGTGCATTAAACTGAAGATCATTAAGATCATAGGGCAAAAGAAAAGTTACTGGCAGCCTTTAGGATGGCTGGAATTCAGAGGGATACATTTGGGAGTGCCATCAGACACATACAGCCCAGCAGACAAGAGATTTATACAACAGCTACAAACCACTGTTGAGAGTCTCATATCTCTTGGATGACATTCTCCATTAGAGGGGTTTTTGGAATAAATTTGCTTAGCTGTGTATAACATGGCCCCTCATTAGTACTGTGTGAAATCCATCCATGTGAATTAATATCCCAAAAGGAGCTGTCAGAGGCTGCCCCATATTTCTTCATGCCCATGTGCGAATCTGCAGGTTTCCAAGAGCTGCCATGGATGTATTTCCAAGCAAACAAAAACCTCCTCACCAAAAAAGAAAGGACAAACCCCCAACAGCTCTAACTGTTTACAAAAGAGCCTCCTTACAACTGCCTGGCCCACCAGTACCACAGAAAGCAGTGATGTGGAACTAATTGATACAAATCTCCTGAGGGGAGTATTGCTGCTGGTTATCTTGATAGGAGAAATTTAGTCCAGAAGGATAAATTGGATAGACAGCTGAAAAGCTTTAGTTCTCCAAGTAGGAAAGGAATTGATTTGGTAAAAAAAGCCCTTAAAGGGATATTACCATGTCAAAAAAGCAGGATTAGGAAAAACCATTAATACTCTTAAAACAACGAAGAGAACTTAGAAAACTTGTGTTTCTATCAGGAATGATAATCATTTCACCTCCCCATAAAAGGTGAAAAATTGAAGATGTCCAATTTGTATTATTTCTCCTGGGCATGTGAATGTAACTATGAAACTATTTGCTATAAAAGCCTATGCTCTTCAATGAGTTATTCCATTTCTAGTAGCATCTAGTACTTACCAATTCCCCTTCCACTGAGTCCAAGAAAAATAAAAGTACTCAGATACTAACAGACTTGGAAGATTCTCTTCAGGAGAAAAACGTTGTATCAGACTTTTCCCAGTCAATTTTACTGCCCACCCCTACACAGATTACTCAATTCCATAAGCAAGGCAGGTACTCCATTCATTAAATCATTTTGGTGAAAAAACTTGAGAACAAGAGCACTCCAATGCCTTGAGAGAAATGACACAACTGATGTTATGGCCAAAGTCACTCCTGCTGCACCTGCTGCTGGGACTGAACACTGACAGGAGCTCTCCTGAGGCTTCCAGGAAACCAAACACTTGAAGCTAGCTGATCATCTGACTGGAAAAATATCTGCAAGAGCTCTTCAACTAACAAAATTCTCCATGTATAACATGATGATGGTTGTTTAACCAAAGGAACAGATCCTGCAGTCACCTGAACCAGTAATTCCCAGGCTACATGTAAATCAAGATTATTTCCTAACCCTTTGCCTTTCTTAGCTAGTAGGTTGAATTAAGACAGCAACAGAACTGCATGACATGTGAACTTGATGCTGAATTAAGCACACGTGCTTACCAGCATAAATCTGAGGAGCAAATTATGTGATTACTGTCCTGACGGATAAACTTCTGATTTTAACCTCTGTGCCTGACATTAAGAACATCATAAACAAGTAACTGTGCACATGGTCAGATAGTGCAAATTAAATAATCCACTAATACTAAAGGTATGCTGCAGAAAAGTGAATCAAAAGCACCTAGCAGCAAGAGCAGCCCAAAGATTGTATCCAAACTGTCACAGACTGCAAAAGGCCAGGACTACATAAGTTTTATTATCACACAATAAGCAGTTTTCTTGAGGCTTTTGCCTACACAAAGTATTTCACATTACACTACCTGAGAAACTCTGCTATCCACAGAGGCCATGGGTGCCCAGATCCTCAGCCAGGATAATTCAGAGCAACTCTACTCCACTTCTGACTTGGTATTATTTTTAGCTAGTTTTCACTCCAGAAACAGTGGATCACATAGAACAAGGTCACTGAAACTGTGATGTGTTTAAACAAGCAGCAAATGGTGAAGCAGCTCTTGGAAAAGAATATATCCTCCCTCCTCCATCGCTGAATAAAAGACAAGAGTAGGGCTTGGGTGTTATTGTACCTATTTTAACTTGGAGGAAAAGTCAACAACCTGCTTCTCCTCCCCACTCCAAAAAACATTATTTAGGGATCCTGCTCACACAAAACCAAGTGGCTTGTGGTAGTGTTTTCAGTTCTCCAGCTTCTGAGGAAGATAACATGCTGTGAGCTATTTTAAGATCATCTCATTCACAAAGGTCTCCAATTCAGTCTTCAGAGACAGAGATGATTTTCTTGCTGCTTCAACATCTTTACTAGCATGACATTTGCTTCAGAGGGAGTTCATTTGCTGTTCCAACATCAAAATGGAGCAAGAGCAGCCGCCAGGAGAGGGATAAAAGGAAACACTGGTGACAAAGAGCAGCAGGGTCACTTCTGGTGCAAAGAAATGCAGAACAGAGAGAACTGCAGAACTGTCTCTTTCTCTGAAAAACCATAGGGGATAAAGACCTGCAACTGGTGTTCAGCAGCAAGAAGGAAAATGAGACAAAAGAACTAAACAATCAGGCTGAAGTCTGTAAATGGCAAATTATTATAAGCCAACTTTAAGCACCTGAGCACTCCCACTTAAAGCCAAGCTCACACTTAAGCTCTGCAGTGAGCAAAGAATTCAGTGACTCCTTCAGAAAAATCAAAATGCTTTTGGCTAGAAAGCACTGCAGGGTGTGGATATCAGAGTTTTGGAGATGGTAGTTTCTGGGATGAATTCAGGCCCCAGTGCTAATCATGATCTTCACATTTGTTTATGCAGTATATTGAAGAAACTTGGGGCTAAACTGTCAACTGCCACATGAGCACCACAGAAACTCCACTGCAAGAGCCCAAGCAGGGCTGACAGGCCAGTGAAGCAATGTTAAGTGCCTGTAGAGTCTGATCTCCTACATCAGAGATAAGCACTATCTCAGATGACACCATCTGTCATTTACACCACTTGTCCCCTACCCCATATCTCAGCCACATCCCTGAAGCTCTGAGCTCTGCTGAAGAAAGAACCACTTCACCACGTTAATCACTTCTCAAAGAAGGGGCCAAGTTCCCACACTGCTGCCTTAAAGGCAAAGAGGAGGTTCATCTTGGTCAACATACCTTTCTGACACACTAACCAGCCTGTGCTAGGTCATCCTCCCTCCCCCATCTTTTTATTAATCCACAGCTCAGAGCAGGACAGGGATTTGTCCCTCATCCAACAAGGTGAGAACTCTTCCCTCTTCTTAGATGAAGGCATCTTGCCATCCTCACAAACTTTAAGACACAAACCTGTGTACGTAACCAAAGTTAAAACAAAATATTCTTTCCCCTGCTCCTCACTGCATTTCATTTAACAGATTAATTTATTCTTTTCATCTTTAAAACCTTTTCTCTACAAAATTGGAAAACTCCCAGGAAATTATTCTCTGCAAAGGACTAACACACACCACTAGGAATTTTTAACCTAAGACACTTTATAGCTATTAATGTTTATTCTGTTGCATGCTAGGACCACAGTTTATTTAGAGCATGGTATTTATCTGACTAGCCAAACCCCCTCAAATTCACAGGCATTAGCACCATGTTTATGACACCTTAAGGACTTCAGCATGAGGAGAGATGAATAAAATATCACCAGGGTGTTAGAAATACTGAGGACTATCTGTAGAGTTGTACAGCAAGGTATGTGTGGACTTGTCAAACACTCACATGATAAATTATCAATAGTGCAGCTCAGGGTATCCCTTTTGTGGATTAGACAAATCTGTGCAAGGATTTGATTATGTTTTGTTCCACTTAATGTTCCTTTTTCTGCATTAAAGAGTCACAAAAACACTCTAAGTGGTGAAGGCCTTTCATGCACATTACTTAGCCATGAAATCAAAAGAGTCTAACAGTCCTGCTGCTATCACAGCTAGTTCTTGTGGTACAAGAACAAACCCACAAAGCCTATGTCTGGAGCTGGACCATAACATTTTATGCTGTGCAATATGATACACTGTTTTGTGGAGAACTTTTAAGGTTAAATCACTGCTGAGGAACATGAAAGAAATAAAACTGGCTGATTACAAATTGCCTTCCGTCCCTTGCCCTTATGCAGAAGGCTGTCAAATAGACTATACCTCTGCAAAGCAAGCAGCAAATGTAAGGGGAAGGTAAATTCCTCAAGAGTCAGAAAAGACTAAGCTTGACACGGTAGGTTTTCACAAAGGGACAAGTCTGTGCTCTGTTTCTAATGCACAGTATTTACTTCTACATGTAGGTTCTTAAACTTTAGCAAACTGACCAATCTAGCTACTCTAGCATTCAGTACCTGATACTCAAACAGCACTCACTACTGCTTTACAGCACCCTTCCTGTGAATAAAATAGTAAGAGACAGATGCATGCCCCCATGAATAACTGTCTTCACCAGCAAGAGATTGGAATTGATCTGTCATGTTTCATCAGCAGCAGTCACCAATCACATCTCTCCATGCATCACTAGGGATGACAAATTAGTTGCACTCAAACTGGGCTTTGGCAGGATCTCCAGCAGTGTCTCTACCTGCCCAGTTCAAATTGCTATGGTTAGATTTTGCCAACTCACTCATCAAGCAGCTGAAGCTCAATGAGCTACTCACAGAACACTCTTGCTCAGTGTTCTGTGAGCCAGCCCTGCAATCAGCTCCCCCTCAGCAGACTTGTGCTTCTCACACAGAGGCATTCAATAACAAGGACTTACAGTAGTACAGGATTAATTCATTCTGCAGCCCTGTTCTCAGCGAGTCATACAACTAACAGGTAACACTTTCAAGTAACTGAGGAAACTAAGGGTCTAGTAGAAGCTGAGCACTTTGTCTTCAAGTTCCAAGTTTCCTTAATAATCTTTAAAATGTATTTTTCCCTTAAACATAACTCTGTATGAATCAACTGGGTCTTGTCCCCCTTAAATTTCATACCATGGAGTGCCCCAAAACCAGCTGAATTGACAGTGTTAAGCTTCACAGGATGACAGAGGCCAGAGACACCAGTCAGAAGTGTTTATACAGCCAGTGCAGCAGGAAGAGACACTTGTTAGGGTGGGTCACTCCACACTGACACCTGACACAACTCCATATGGACGTGCAAGATAAGTGTATCACTTCAGCTGCCATGTCACCAGTCTCCCCCCACACTGACAGGAGCTGGTTCAACTTCAAAGGGCAGCATTTGGTCAAACTAAAATAAAGTGGGCCCTAGATTTCACTTACACTTTACAGACAGGGAAATTGCAAAGCATGGTTTGCAGTGGTCCAGCCAAGAGCTGCCAGGAAAACTGGTGACAATACCAGGACTGCAAGCCAGTTCACTACTTCTGCTCCCACTGCTGAAAATACACCTAATAACACTATCAAAGTATTTCCAAGACAAGCCACTTATGTACTTAGATACAGCCAAAAATGAAGTCACCGTGGATTTGGTTCTCAAGGACAGGAGCTGCTCCAGAGATGGCTACACAGAGCTTTAAAATATGCTAGCAGAAACCTAGGCCTGAATTATTGCCTATACACTGTAAAAATGATCAGGTAAAACCACCCTACTGTTCAGGAGCTTCTCTCTTAAAGCTCTGTATAGTAAATGGGGAAAAGAAATGTAAAGGCACACCTGCAGGAAGACTCCTCCAACCAGCAATGCAGCATATAGCTTTTTATCCTTTAACAATCAGGAGCCTATGAAATAAGGCTTGTTTACAACCATGAACTCAACTATAGTCCACTGGCAAGAGAAACAGTTTCCTCCTTCCCTTTTCTTCCCAGCAGGCAGTTGAAGATGACTTTCAGCAAATACACCAGTAAAAATTAAACTCTTCTGAAACTCAGTTGTTTCAGTACATGTGATCCAACTAACTCAGTAACATATGTAACTGAAAAAAATAAGATGACACTATATTTGGACTGGAATAATGCCATGGAGACATTAATCTGCAAATACACTTAGAACCCAAGTTTTCATACAAGGATTATTAAGCAACTGCTCGATTTTACTACTTGGGAAGATTCTGCAATAACAGCAGAAGAAAAAAGTCCTTAATGAAAATGTGTGGGAGAGTTTGAAACACACTTCCCTAGGCCCAGGCCCACTCAACCTTCTTGGTATCCACTTCCTTCCATTCTCCCACACACCACACCATACCTCCCCAGAGCTCGAGGGGAAGCAGAGACCAAGAGAATCCTTGGTGCACACCACATTCAAATTGACATTAGCAGTTTGTTATCAGCCATCTAGAAACACAAGTTCTAAATAAGTATTCTGTCTCTTCTTCCAGTATTTAACGTTATAAAACAGCTGTAAATCAAATTACTCTTGCTTACTTTTTTCTTTTAAAGTCTCTCTTTTTAAAGAGCGATCTGATAGCAAAACTCTAATTCCAGACTGGAACATTAGCTAACAGCATTTCAGGAACAGTTTTAATAATGAAACTTAAATTTTGCAAGGCTTTCCTTGTTTACATTCTCAAAGAGCCAGTGTTTAAAGAGACACCCAGAAAAGACAGTACTTGATACTGTACCATCAGGTATCTGTTGGTAAAACTTCAGCAACGCAGTTGTGCTATTACAGCTCTGCTCCTCTTTCTCCTCTGTTCAGACAGGAGCTGGAGGCAGAGAAGAAAAGGCTGTCAGCTCTCCCAGAGCAGCTGCAAGTACAAATTCACCATCATTTATACCCTTTGGAAATGCTCACCCAATTTAATCATACAAAGGAACCTCTTTATCACTATCACAGTTAGTTTAACTCTACTACCATCATGGGTAGGGCTCTGGTAACTAGGAGTTTAATATTCACATATGAAAATGGGAAGTGTTAGAGCAGTCACATTTTTATTAATCTCTATGTTTCAGGGAACACTTGCACTTTAGGGAGCCACACCGCATTCCCCAAGCATGCAGATTAATGGCAATAAGTGAATTAGAACAAACAACAACAACTTGGGTCCTATGTTAAGGTGTACTTCTCAAATGAGAGATAACCTTTGAGTGTGCTAATGTGGGTGCTGAGCAAGCCTTTTAACAACAGACTTAGAGGAGAACTGGCTATAATATCTGCTGAAAAGATCGAAAATCTCTCATTCCTTTTTTCTTTTCCCCTCCTGCCCCAAGGGCACAGGGAAGCTCATCCTGACCTGCTCCTGGAGCCTGCAGGCAGGCCCAGGCCCTCCCTGCCACACTCTACACCTCCTCCACCTTCCAGTTACTTCAAGACTTTAAGGTAAAGCCCTTCAAGCTTCACCTTCTGCTCTTCAAATTGAAGGGGGAAAGAGAAAAACAAATAAAAACCACAACAAAAAAAAGAAAGAAACAAAAATCTCAAAATCGCCGCCCAAATGCAAACACCCCCCCCAGGGCTTCCAGCCCATCCCGCGCCTCTCCGTCAGCGAGAGCGCAAAGCTGTGTTGTGAGAGACAGCTCTGGGAATCACCTTCCTCTGGGCAGCGGAGCTGGGGATCCAACTGCTACCTCAGGAAACACAGCTCCGCTTCCCCGGCTCGGCCCTGGGGGAGAAGGACAGCCGGGTCAGCCCCGAGGGCCTCCCTACCGCCCCTGAAGGCCGCGGCACGGCCACGCCAGCAGGCGAGCACAGGGACTTGCTCCGCCCTGGGCCCAACTCCCGCTCCGTTTCCCGCCACCACTACCCCTCAGCGCCCACAGTGACCTCCGCGCCCTGCCGCGTCCTTACCTCACCCCGCCCCGGCAGCGCTATTGGCCCTTCCCACCGCTCATCAGCCGATTCCCCGCCTTCCATTGGCCAGCTGCCCACCCGCAGGCGGGCGCACCGGACACTTCCTCGTCCGTCACCCGACGCCTTGCGCTGCCATTTGAAGCGCGAAGGCTCCCTTAACGCCCACCGCCGCGAAGCACTCGTGAGGAGAGCTGTCAGTCACGCCGCCGCCGCGCCTCCGAGTACCATTGGCCCAGTAACCTCTTTTCGGGCTTTTGTTTCTCCTCATTGGCTAATTAGATCGGATAGGCGGCTGCGATTGGGCAAAAAGCAGGTCTCGGGGGCGGGAGTTGGCTTGAGAAGAGAGTCAATTGGCCAGTAGACCGGAGCGGCACCGCGTGATTGGCACGAAAGGTGAAGGAGGCGGGGCCACCCGAGGTGAGGGTTGTGTGAGGTGAGGGAATCTCGCGGGGTCTCGCTGGCTCTGAGCGCGGAGGCGCGCGGTGATTGGGCGGCGGAGGTCAAGGGGGCGGGACTGAGTCAGGGAGCCTTCCGCAGCGGCCGANACGTGTGCTCTTCCGATCTCGCCGGCGCTGGGTCAGGCTGTCAGGGCGCCGCCGCCGCAGGCAGGGACCGGGGCGCCGCCGCCGCCGTCCCTCGCCGCCCCCCGTCGCCTCCTCCCCTCGCCCCTCGTAAAGAGGGGCCCTCGGCCCCGC